>JXCR01126875.1:52899-79714 GCA_002079205.1 Phalaenopsis hybrid cultivar | reverse complement strand
TATATATATATATATAGCGAAAAGAAATTTGATGGGAAATTAAATTTGTTACTTTTAAATTGGATAAATTTGTTCCATCTATCTGGGCTATTTAGTTATAACAACAACATGACTTTTAAAACTATGAATGAAGTAATTGGAAAAGGTTTCCACTCATTTGAGTGAATGAGTTCAATGGCATAAAATTTGGATGGTTTCGAAAACAATGCGTTGCTCTTGGAGCTTTTGATAGAATTGTTGTTATGCATAGGAGAAGTAATATAATTATAAATGTGTTTTCTTTTGGCTCGAGTTGTGAGTGATGTAGAAGGATCTGATACCACAATAATGAAGTCTAGAATTGATGTTTGTTGTTCTTATTTGAAAATTTTGGATTGGGTGAATCCCTTTTGAGAGATGGTTACTTTAGGAGAAGACATTGATAATGTAATTATAAATATTAATGGAGATACAATAAGAGTTGTCATTTGTGAGATTTTTGGTAATGATGAATCGTAGAAGTTGTTAGGTAAATGGAGAATATGATTCATAATCATCTTGCCTTGTCACATCAAAACTACCAGTGATTTTAACTTTTAAATGATGAAATACACCTTTGCATGTATGTAAAAAATTAGTTGTTATTGGAATATATAGGGAATTAAGTGGTATGTAAGTAAATTTTCCAAAAACTAAATGATTGTATCTTCTAAATTGTGAATTCAAAATTCATACGTTTAGATTTCACTCATAAAATTACCAAAAAGAAAACAATTGCTCTTTTTTTGTGAACCTGTTAATTAATGATTAGAGATTTCATCTTATGAACATGGTGTGCTGATTTGATTTATTCCTTAGCTTTGAAATTTGATTATTTAATTCATAAACTTGCCGTGGAGCTAATTTCATGATCGTAGTCAACCTACATAACCATTAAGTGTATTTATATAAATCTTCCTAAATTTTTATTCTTCATCAAAGGATATAGGAATAATTTTTAGAAGCTGCTTTACATCGGTTAAAGAAAGATTTATCTTTTGGGTCTTAAATTTTGGATGCTATCAATTTCTAGTCTTTGTTGGGGTTAATTGGAAGGTGTCAGTTTGATTTTCAGACCCAAATTTAAACCAATTCAAAATTACATAATAAAATTGTTTGTTGTACAAAATATTAATGTTTGGCGTATGATTCAGATGTTTGGATTATCAAATCTTTTACAAACCATATTCTGTATGCTATATTGGGATTGGTTTGAAAAGCTGTCAACTTTTAAATGTTTGGCGTATGATTCAAATGTTTGGTTTATAAAATCTTTTACAACCATATTCTGTATGGCTGTATTGGGATTGGTTTAAAAGCTGTCAACTTTTAAGTAGATAGTCAATCGGTAAAAGATTCTTTTTTAAATAGAGGTTTTTATATAAAAATGCACTTAAAATTATAAATTTTACATGCCATGACTTTAATTTGCGTGGCGGATGCTATGACAACTCCATCTTGCACTTCCCCTCTGCCTCTGAAGCTCTCACCCAAAACCAATGCCTGAATCCTCGCGATGCAGTTAAAATGTCAGCAATGCTGACATGTTTACCTCTTCTTTTGGTATTTTTTCTATAAATTGTAGAACCTTTGATGCACTGAAAAATTTCAGGACCGGATTTCGAACGTAGAGCAACCCTTAGAGTCCAATAATATGGAGCCACTTGTATATTTGGGTCCCACACAGGAAAACATGTAATAAAAAAACTTATACATTTTCCCAACTCTACCCTATTCTTCGACATACTGCCTTCAAGAAAATCTTTTAGGTTTCCTCATGTCTGTGTTAGAAGTTTCTATCCTCATTTCTTCCTATCCTAGGGTTTCGTCGTTGCTTATTTAGGTTTTGTCGGTGTCGAAAGGCCGGATTTGGAGGAGGCTAGGAAATGGAGCATGAACAACTGAAGAAATTGAAGAAAGATATTAAGGAGCTAAAGAGGCCGGATAACGAGGGTGTTGATGCATAAACATTCAATTTTTTGAGATTAAAAACTTTTCTGTTTGGACTCTATTTAGTTATCTAAGAGTTAATGTGGAGATATGCACGAGATTTTTTAGGGTTTTTTAGGGTTAGTGGGAGTTATCTTCAAGTCAATGTCTAGGGTTTTTATTGGGTTATTTTGGAGTTTATTTCGACTTAGTGTCGGGTTGTTTTTGGGAGTTAATATGGGGTTATTGTGGGGTTGTTCTTGGTTTTTTATTGTGTTATTTATGGGTTAATCTTGCTTCAATTTCGGGTTTTTGAGTTATTGGGGTAGGTTTTATTCAAGTGTTGTTTAAGAGTTTATTTTTGGGTTATTCTTGATTTTTTCTCGAGTTATTCTCGAGTTATTTTAAAGATAGTTTTGAGTTCTTGGCAGATATTAGCATTTCATTTTTGGTTTATTTTTGGTTATTCTGGTGTCTTTGAGGTGTTCAGGTCACTTTATTTTATTGGATTTTTATTGTTATTCTTGGATTATTTCGGAGTTCATTGCGACTTAGTTTCGGATTGTTTTTTACAAGTTTATTTGGGGTTATTTAGGGGTTTTTTTTGGGTTATTTATGAGTTAATCTCGCTCCTGTTTCAGGTTTTTAAAGGGAGTTATTGGCTGCTATTTTTGGATTATTCAAGTGTTGTATACAGTTTATTTTTGAGTTATTCTTTGCAGATTGTTTTTTACAAGTTTATTTGGGATTATTGTGGCGGTCATTTTTGGGTTATTATGTGTTAATCTCGCTTCTGTATCGGGTTTTTAAACGGCGTTATTGGGGGCTAATTTTGGGTTATTCAAGTGTTGTATAAGAGTTTATTTTTGAGTTATTCTTTGTTTATTCTTGTTTATTCATTTCATAGTGCAACTGTTGTTACAACAACTTTCTTTTTTTAGAAAATATATATGCTTGGTATTATCAAACTGCTAATTCCCTTTTGGTTTGAAAGGCTAAAATTGCTGTGGTGGTTTTGAGTGAGTTGAAGATGTGCAGTGCAAGTGTTTGTGGTGTATTATTGCCATTTTAGACGGCTGCTTTGATTTGATCATCACTTTTAGGGGCTGTTTGGCTGCAACTAAGGTGGTGTTTGGTTGCCCCCTTTTAACAAGATTTAGCCATGAATTTCACCAAACACTAGAAAAAGGAAAAACTAAATCCAACTCTCCCATTCGGCCTCTTTCTCCCCGTTCTGTCTCCGCTGCAACCGGCGAGGCTTTATTTGCGGATTTACATTGCCGTCACCTGCGTGCTCCGACTCCATCTCATCGATCGTGAGCTTTGTGGATGTCGCGGATTTAATAAATTCTTCTTAACATAAATCTACAGCTGCAGCTAAACGCCACCTAAGATTTCACGGTAGGATTTAGTAAATCTGAAAATCCTGAAACCCATCCCTTTGATTTAGTAATTTTGAGTTAGGCCGAATCAAAGGCAAAATTGGTTTATTAAATCTAAAAATTCAAGATCTGTAGAGCTGCATTCAGCTATTTGGCTGGATTTAGCAAATCGAGTAACACATCCTGCTATTTGGTGTATTATTGCTATTTTAGAAGGCTGCTTTGATATGATCATCACTATTAGGGGCTGTTTGGCTGCAACTAAGGTGGTGTTTGGTTGCCCACTTTTAACAAGATTTAGCCATGAATTTCACCAAACCCTAGAAATAGGAAAAACTAAATCCAACTTAACGTTAAATCCAACTCTCCTATTTGGCCTCTTTTTCCCCATTCTGTCTCTGCTGAAACGGTCGAGGCTTTATTCGTGGATTTACATTGCCGTTACCTGCGTGCTCCGTCTCCATCTCATCGGTCGTGAGCTTTGTGGATGTCGCGGATTTAATAAATCCTTCTTAACATAAATCTACAGCTGCAGCTAAATGCCGCCTAAGATTTCACAGGATTAGATCTGAAAATCCTGAAACCCATCCCTTTGATTTAGTAATTTAGAGTTAGGCCGATTCAAAGGCAAAATTGGTTTATTAAATCTAAAAATTCAAGATCTGTAAAGCTGCATTCTGCTATTTAGCAAATCCAGTAACACATCCTATTAAAAGCTTCAACAAACAGTCCCTTTGTGATTGAGGTATTATGATTATTATCTCTAAGCAAGTTGATGTTGAGATCTGGAAGTATCAGCTTGTAAATAGATGCTTAAATTGAGTGTTTGAGACCTCTTATGTTGATATTTGTTAGCTTTTTGCCACAAGCAACGTGACAGATTGAAATGGACTTCTACTTGATACTCTTGTTGACGAGTGATAGTTTATTTAAATTTTTATTTTACCTGCTTGAGAGATGGATTATTGGACGGTGCAATAGTTTAAAAATTTTCATAGTATATTGGTGTTGATAAAACTAGTATATTGAATTCCAACATATTGTTTGTATAAGAGGTGGCCTATGCTTTAGTTTTTCTCTTTGGAGTGATAGCGGATTGCTATTTACTCTTGAATGAAATGAATGGTGGTTTTAAGAGAGCTTGGTAACTTATGGCGTGTTTTTTGTTGCTCTTGTTTCTGCTCAACTGTATTTAAAATGATGAGTGGTGGAGATTGCTACTGTATGGTGTATGGTGTGGTTTATTCACATGTTGACATAAGATAATGTCTAGATGAGGGTTGGAGACAAAATATTTACAAGGCTATGGTGTAGTTTTGAGAATTTTTAGATAAATCAGAAATTGAAAATTTGATCGGATGTGTGTTTTGACTAGATTTGTAATTTGCCTTATTTTAGCTTGCTGTAAGGAAGTGAATTGGGCTTGGTTAAGTTGAAGATAAAAAATTGCTAGTGTTAAATGATCCAAGGAAATATGTAATGGGCTTTTTTTGCATTTGAAAAGTGTCCGTAGCTGTTGAATAAGATTGGGGAATGTTGTGTATTCCCAATGAGAAGATATTTTGCATTTGATAAGAGAGCAACTTGGTGCAGGATGTGGATGAATTGCTGGCAATTTGGCAGCTTAGTTAAATGTTTCGTTTTTGTTAATATTGTATTTTTGCTTGTAGCGTTGATCTACCAGGGAAGCCTTGTGAGTAATAGTGTCATTAGAGGTGTATTTAGTGTGCAATATTCACTTGCTGACAATAATATTTTGATCTGGAAGCTATAAAACCTTAAGGTTGAGATTGTAGATTGTTTTTTTAGGTATTTTTTTGTAGAAGGTATTGGAAATATCCAATTATGCAACTTGTCAATTTTGGGTGAGAGGATTTGAAGCAAAATGTGAATGGTAGGTTTTTTGGTAACTTGTTTAAATGTTTGTAGGCAGTTTCACATTCTTGCTTGTAAACTTGAGCTATTAGACAAACCTAATGGTGAGTGAATGTGATATTTGAGTTTTATTTTGTGCGATTCATTTGAAGATATTTTGATTTAAAAATATTGGAACAAGGATACATGTGCTTTTCCTTGAAATTCCTCTTAGCATAGTCTTGAAATAGCTTCCTTGAGAGCTATTGAATAACAAATGGAATCATTGGGTTTTGGTAGTTTGGGGGTTTGATTGAAAATTTGCTTTGATCCGGTAGTCATTAGAATATTGTTAGGTTTAGTTAACGAGAAGATTTGGGATAGTATTGTGTTGAGAAGTTGTGGTGATTGGTGTGGTGGGTTGAGAATAGCTGTTGGAATGGGGTCAGGTCATGGGTTGATATTGGATTTTTTGAAATATGAGTGATATGGAGTATAGAAGTATAGCTTATTTCACTGCCTATGACCTGATTGGAAAGTTAGTCTTCCAAGTCATTATTGCTATATTTATTTGTTGTTTGTGCAAGTAATTTTGATGGAAAATTGAAATTGTTATTTTTAAATTGGATGAATTTGTTCCATCTATATGGGCTAATTAGTTATGACAACAACAAGAGTTTTAAGTCCATGAAATAAGTATAGGAAAAGGTTTCCACTCTTGTGAGTGAATGAGTTCAATGGCATTTGATGTATAAAATTTGGATGGTTTGGAAGATGAAGGGCTCTTGGAGCTTTTGATAGAATTTTTGTTATGTATAGTAGTATATATTTATAAATGCGTTTCTTTTGGCTTGGGTTGGGAGTGATGTAGAACGATGACTGATATCACAATATTGAAGTCTAGAATTGTAGTTTGTTTAAGTCTTAATTGAAAATATTGGATTGGGTTTAGGGTTTAGGGTTTAGGGTTTAGGGTTTAGGATTTAGGGTTTAGGGTTTAGGAGCATACATTGATAATATAATTATAAATATTAATGGAGATACTATGCGATAAGTGTTGCCATTTGTTAAATCGTAAAAGATGTTAGGTTTGGAGAATATGATTCATAATCATCTTGACTTGTCCCATAAAAAAATACCATTGGTTTTAACTTTTACAAGGTGAAATACACGTTTGCATGTATGAAAAACTTAGTTATTATGTAAATATATGGGAATTGAATGCAAGTAAATCTTCCAAAAACTAAATGATTGTAACTTCTAAATTTTGAATTAAAAAATCGTAGGTTTAGATTTCACTCACGAAACTACCAAAAAGAAAAAAATTGCTCTTTGTTTGCTAGAAATTGAATTGGTTTAAATATCTTTTCCCCTCTTTGATCCTACTAGTTGAATGACATCCCAATTCGCTGAGAAGGCAACAATGGTATCGCCGTGTACGAAAGCCTCTGAAAATCCCGTCTTCTCACTCAGCTCCACTCCTGTGCGAAAGCAGATGATTTTTTGATTAAGCTTGATTCCGACTGTCTCTGATTTTTCCTTAAATTGCTTGCTTTGTCTCTTCTTTCATTCTCTATTTTTTAATCATATATTTATCATGGAGGATTTATGGTTATTCTTTCAATTTTTTTGGTTATTGCATTGATGCTTTTGTTCAAGCTTCATGGCTTTTTATGCCGAAATTGGTAGTGTATTACATGATTTGAAAACTTCGCAACTATTCGAAAACATAAATTGTCTGCTAGATTTTGAATCCCTTGTAATTTTTTCTGTTAGAAGTTGGCACGAAATTTAGAATATGGGTGATGTTTGATGTTGTGAAATCCACCTATACGGTAATAAGGGATAATTTTTCTTAGATCTCAGTGGATAATAATTTGATTGGTTCCATTTATTTATTCCTTCATATTGAAAGCAATGTATTCAGGAAATTCTTCGTTTGCCGACATTGCTTAGAAAATGAGGTCCGACTCTTTGTAAGAGATGGATTTTGCGGAGGAAGAAAAGATTGGAACAACGGCTGACAGGTGGTCAGTTTGTGGTCTTTGACTTGTTTTTAAGAATGTCTAGATGGTAGTTTAGAATCATTACAACACACACACACATACATTTGCGTGAAAAGGTTTAATACACTTTTAAAAAAATTAAAATGGTGGTTATTTTGTGATATGAAAGATAAGGGGTTGTATATGTGAATACATAGTTATTAGGTGTTATGCGTGTGTTATGTGTCGGACAGAATAGATGCTGATATAATGGTGTTGTGATCATGAATATATTACTGTTAATTCAAATCTATATTATTTACAAGTATTAATTTCTCCATAATTTTTACATCTCGTAATTAATGTTTTGTATTTTTGTAATTGATTTTTCATTGTTTTTATTTTTTATTTTTCCATCTTATGCTACTTAATATTTTATTCATAAGCCACATAATATATAATTGAGGGTATGTTTGGCTCAGCTGCAGCTTTTCAACTTTTCAGCTGCATTGTCTCAGGAAGCAGTTGCGGGGAAGCTGGCTGTATGTTTGGTGCAGCTGCGTGAAAAATGTTGTGAGCTAGTTTCATGTAAAATTGACCAAACTGTCCGTGTCTGTTTAAAATGTTTTTAATTTTTGATTTATTTATATAAATATGAGTATAATATACATAAAATTTATAAAAATATTTTTNTATATAAATATGGGTTTAATATACATAAAATTTATAAAAATATTTTTTCTTAATTAATTAAATGAAATAAATTGTTTTTAATATTCATTTTTATAGATAATTTTTAAAAAATATTTTGTAAATTTGAAAACGTATAGGTTTAAAATTTCTCTATTTATATATCAATGTATACAAATATTAATTAATTTATGCATATTAAAATTTATAAATATATATTTTAGAAGCATAAAATGTAAAATATATAAAATCATCTCAAGCCATATGAAGTCGTGTTTCCATATATACAGATGTAGGAACTCTTACAGTTTCGTACATTCAAAATAGCCCAGAGTATATAAATACAACTCAACCACTAGCTAGGAGAAGCAAAATGAAAAAAAAATTGTAGACGAGTAGCATAATGGTAATGTTACTGTAGCTATCGTGTTTGTCTTTCGTCATCTGAAACTCGCAAATTGTTACCAACATTAAAATCAACATCAGCTCCATCGGAAAACATCCTAGGACATATGAAAGATGTTTTGAAATCTCGTTGGGTGTCCTGAAATCAGTTCTCCTATCAATTTGTCTCCAATTTTAGATGATGTGTAACACGGCTCACGGTCGACATGCGTATTATAATAATGCACTAATATATTTATGACTGCATTTCATCGTCGGCGTCGGACTAACTCTAGGTTCATGACGATATGAACTATACGTTATACTTTGAAATACAGTTAAGCTCATAGATGAAATAAAACAACCACACATATGAACTATAGTTGAAAAACAAATAACTTAAACATCATTTGGAATGAAGTAAATTAGTTTCATAAAAATGACGAACCACAAATGAAAAAGGCTACATTCGGGAGTAATTATAGATGAAATAAAGTGCATCAGTCTAGTATCAAATCATAAACAACCACAATGTGAATTAATGTGTAGGTCAATTTCACATGTCACGACAGTTATAATAATAGAGTGTATTCCAGTCGTCGCTCTTTGCTCAGTATTGTGAAGAAGTCTCAATAGAGGGAATCATGAAAGAGGTTTACAATAAAGTAGAAAAGATCACGATCCCATGTAAATTTTGGATCTTCTTTAAGAAGTTCAATGACCTCATGAACCGAGGTGTTTTGAATTCTATGAGGGGCATCATTAGATGAGTCTACTAAATATGAGAGCTGCTCCCTCTTAGATGCAGGTCCACTCTTTCTCTTGCTTTCGTTTCGGGGGCGCTTTGCACGGTTGGTGAATTGAATTTCAGGTGACTCAACACTGCAGAATTTTGCAGAATCATTTGACAATTTCATGGCCATATACTCGGGGTTTTTTCAAAAATTATTTGGCTAAGGGCAGCTGAAAATTTCCCTGTAGCTACTACCTCACCAAACATCATTTGTAACTTGCCCTCCAATTCTGGTTCAATCCCAGCCAATCTGAACTTCTTTGCCGTAGGAACAATCTGTAAAAGTGAATGAAAGGTTATTAGAAATAAAAAATAGAACTTATTAAAATTAAAAAGATTTACTCAATAATATCTTACCTCAAGTTTTTCTTGTCACCACTCCTCTAACGCCTCAATTGTTTTATTTACCGGATCCCATCCTAATCCAGTGGAGTCACACTTCAAATCACTCCATAGTTTTCAATCTTTCTTAAGCTGTTCTCATTTATTCTTCAATTAGGGCCTATCATATTCCGTACCTGTCATCTCCTTGAATTTGCCAACGATGTTATCCTAACATTCCTTATTGAAAAATGTTGTTGGCCTATTTCTCTTATCAATTTCATATATGCATAGGTTACATAATATTAATTTGGTGTCATTCTCCCAAAGTGCAAGTGTGACAACCTTTTTAAACATTGCTAAACAAATGAAAGAATGAATATAAACACGTTGCAAGTAATAAATCAAACAAGAAATATAAAGATAAGGGAACATATGAATTTACGTGGTTCGGTCAACTGACCTACGTCCACGGGAAATGAATGCAATATTTTATTGAAATAGTAGCTCAAAATTTTTGAAGCATATCAACAAGGACTCCTTTGTTGTACATATGCTCAACTTACATCATGTATACAATGTATAAAATGATCCAACATATTTAAAACCACCACAGAATTAGAAAACCCACCAGCAATATTTAACAGTTATGTTTTAACTAGACTATGGCCCAATCCATTTCATTATTTGGCTGATGCTCAAGCATATTTAAGAAGGAAGGAAAATTTTCATGCATGCCACTCAATTCTTATGCCCCAATCAGTATCACTTATGTTTCATAGTTAAAAAAATATACATTCTATTCTTTTAACTAGTAAAAGACAGGGCCAATGTTTTACTTTGAAACAATTGCTAAAAATTTTCTAAGCTTAGAAAAGGATCCGTTTCTTGTTCATGCACTGTCCATGGCAGAGAAGTTTTTTGCAGGAAATGCCCATGTTAACCTGACACCAATTGCAAACAAATGTGTCTTTCATAACTTTTCATGAACATGGCAGAGAATTAAAAGACAGTGCCTTTCATAACTTCTACAAATGTGTCTCAGAGCAAAACACTGAGAAGGTAAATATCGCGGCCTGCTACATCAGTGAAAATTTTTTCTAACCACTACCTAATGTACAGATCCATCGAGAAGGGAAAGAAAATGTATGAACAAAAACCACTACATCAGTGAATCAACCACTACCTTATTCCAATCTTGTTTAGATGGAATAAATAAGAATGCCTCAAATGAGAAGGGAAAGAAAAGACAAAACCCTAGTGAAGCAATCGGTAAAAAACCAAACAGGTTCCATGCGCTAATGTACAGATCCACCGTATCTTTAGAAGGAATAAACAAAAAATCACCGAAATAGAAAAGAGATGAGAAGAGAAAACATCACATTCAAAAAAACCCATAAGCTACCTCATATGTGTGATTAGAAGAAGAAAATTGCTCGTTATATCTCATATGTGTCGATCGAGGGGCTACGAAGCAAGACAACGAAGGAGAGCCGCGAGGGAAGCAGTTAGGGCAGAAGAGAAACGAAAGGGGTATACGGGAGAAATTTTTCAGGCGAAAGCGAAGTCGCGGGGTTAATATCGCGGCCCGCTTTCGCTCAGCTTTGCGAAAGTTTTGCCGCAAAGCTACGAACTAAACGGCCGATTGCGGGACGAAGCGGCTGTCGCACACAGCGCCACGCCAAAAAAGCCGAACCAAACGGGCCCTGAAACATGCACAATTAGAAATCAATTTATTAGATACGATTGCCAATGGAGATAAGAGACCACATAATTTGCTATATAGGAAAAGAGATCTTTTTGTGAATATTTTTGAAAAAGATGGTATAAGGAATGAACTAAGCATATTTTAACAAAATAAACTTGATAGAACATGAAGAATTTGTAAGACATTTGAAAGATTATATGATTGAATTTAATTAAAGAGCAAATTATAAGCTAAAAATAGATTGCAAAATATTTTTTACTTTGATTATTTTAAATTGGGTGAAATCAATTCCGAGTTAAAGGAGAAGTTTGATATCATGTTTAGAGTAGTTAGGATTGGTGAACATGTTTTGACTCTTAGAGTATGGTAAAAACGTGGATAGAGCTCGATTGATCCTATGTAAAACTCATTGCATGATAATAATAAATATAACTATGTTTTGTATAAATTTTTAATGTGAGGTTAGTACTGTGCAATACCCAGAATCTTTTCTTATGAAACAATAGCTCAATATATTAGTTTTGTGTGTTTAGACTAGAATATAATTGACATTTTGATAGAATAACTACTTGTGATGTATTTTTGATAAAACAATAGCTCATGATGTTAGTTTTTTGAAATTTTTGGGTAGAATACTATTGATGATAGTACTCTTGAAGTGTATTCTATTTTAGTACAGTGATATTTTATTTTGTTTGTGATATTTTGTGATTTTTATACTTATTATATCTTTTGTTGCGATATTAATATTTTTATTATGTTGTGATTATATTTGTGATGTTTATACATACTCTTATATTTGTCATATCTTGCGTTGCGATGTTACTATTTGTTATATATTGTGTTGTGATGTTTATGCATGCTCTATATTGTATTGTGATATTATTATTTATTTTATATTTTGTTATTATGCTTGTATTCGTATATCTTTTATGATGATGTTTATATTTGTAATATCTTCTATTGTGATGTTATGACTTTGATATAATGGAAAATTATACTTTTTATATCATGTAATGGTTTATTAAATTTTTTTGCGTTCCATCGGTCATAATATGTTAAATTAAAATTTGAGCTATTATATTCATAAATACATCTTGTGTAATATCTATCGAGATCATGATTTTTATAATAATAAATTGTAATGATTGTGAACAAAGAGGCTACCAAAAAAATTATTATAGTAGTTGTCGGCTCATACGTTTCTGACAATCATT
Source organism: Phalaenopsis hybrid cultivar (assembly GCA_002079205.1). Lineage (NCBI taxonomy): Eukaryota > Viridiplantae > Streptophyta > Magnoliopsida > Asparagales > Orchidaceae > Phalaenopsis > Phalaenopsis hybrid cultivar. The sequence continues at coordinate 67,433 of JXCR01126875.1, read as the reverse complement.
GTATGAAGTCAATATTTATAGTGAATAAGTGTATAAACAAACTGCTTAGATGTCGTCTAGCCATATTTCATAATATGTTTGGATGAGTCAAATAATTTTTATTGATCTTTTGAATGAACTACACACTAAACATGATCTTGTGGCTTTTCTAGAATGACTTAATGAGAGTATTAACTATAATACTATATTTTTGATCATATAATAAGTTTATAAGTGCAACTTGTTGGAGATTTGAATATGAAATCATTAGTATGTATTTTATAATTGGTTTGAATCGTTTAGTAAGCTATTTCTTTGGGAATGCTTCGGAAGGTTAAATCTTCAAATTTAATACACACAAACACACACAATCCATGAATAGTTTATAATACAAATACCAGTTACCAAGGATTTGAAATTTCCTGGCTAAAGACAGTGGGACTAAAATTAGCTCAGAGAACTTTCTTTCATATGCACTTGATTCTATGTAGGATTTTGATGAATATCTATATGCATAACACTCAAATCCTATTTTTTATATATTTGAAACCTAAACTTGAATTTTTTTTATAAATATGCTAAAGTAATTTTAAAAAATTTCAGCATTTGTTCAATGCAAATAAAAATTAATATAAAAAGATATAAATAAATATTATTATTTAATTATTTAATTATTTTGAGCCTAATAAGCTGAGCAAACACAAAAAAAATATTTATTTTTGGATCGGCTCGTTTATAAATCAAGCCCAAAAATATTTATTTTATTAATTTATTATATTGTTATTGCTTTATTTAGGTCATATTTAATTAATTTTTATATTTATTATGTCATCCGATTTAACCCCCGTTTAACCTTGATCAAACCAATAAACATTGAATCTTTGCTTCATCTAGTTTGATGTCCCATCAGGTTTTCACATCCTTAGTTGTATGTATTTATGAATTTTTAAATTTATTTATTGTAATTAAGCGTTCATCGCTTGAAGTATTTCCTTGTTTAATATTGAACCCAATTGTCTTCTTGGCCACTTAAAATAGAGGAGCAAGTTGTTTGCATGAGAGCTCTAGAGGTGTGGTGGTACCATGTGTCATGACCAAATCATTAAAAACTTATGCATCTCTCTTTGCACATTGGCACACTTTTTGTATGCTAAAGAATGATAATTTTATGTTTCATTTTCAAATGAATTTGTCTTGCAACTTGTCCAAGCTATTAAATTCCTTTCATGATTCTTGGAGCCTAATTTAATTGCACTCCTTTATTAGACTTGAATGTTTATATAATATTTATAATCTTGAAGATGCCTTCTAGTAGATTAAGAAATTTATTATTTTAATCAAATTTATTGATCTACAAATTAATATTTTTAAGAGTAGGTTATATCTTGGTAACAACTTTCATTAATATTTTATGGAATAATTACATACAAGCCACTCAATTCAAAATGTATTTACATATATAATACCTAAACTTCAATTTTTACACATACACCGTCTTATTTATGCATGAAAAGATTTATCTGTTAGATGTGATATGAAGGATTTGAATTGTATACGTCTAAAATGTAAAGTTTAGGGATTAAATATGTAAATATGTAGGAGTTAGGTGGTATTAATGTTAATGTCCCATATTTTTTTTTATTTAAAAATACATTAGCAATAAAAAAATTTAATTTCAATTATAGTGCTTGTTTCCCATCCATTATTGCTATGCATCCTGATTTGAATTTAGAAAGTGAAACATAAAAGTGGTATAAATATAAAATGAAAAATTAGGTGCTTGTTATGTAAAAATGTTGGAGATATGGTGTTTTTTTGTAAATGTTCATTAAGAAATGGGTTTTGGATAAACGTCGTTATCTTCGTCGATTTCAAAAGATTTCCCTGTCCTTCCTTCACCATTTCAGGCTTCTGGGGCCGAAACATTCTTATAAATCATGAATTCATAATTCCCATTTACCATAGGAAAGCTTCGTCCTTTTAATTTTCGAGTTATACCCACAAACATCTCCACTTTTTATTTTATTTTATTTTTGTCCTTCTCCAATTTTGGGGAAAAATTTGCTTACGGAAGACGTACGCAGAGCTGCGGAGGTTCCTGAGAGGATATTGGGGGTTATATTCTCGTTATAACTCTTGTAACATTTATGTAACCTATCTATAACCCCCAACACACTCTCAATAACCTCCGGCGCATGCAGTTCTGCGTACACAAATTTTTCTCCCACTTTTGATGCTACTTCAACATCAGCCAGAAGGGGCTAACCAAACGGTTCATAACTTATTAGCTGGCGAATGATTAAGTTTTTGTGCATGGTGAAATGGTATTTTTGCAAATAAAGTATTAGGTCGGAAATGAGTCACTTTCTTTTGCCAAAAATAATTTAAAAAAAAAATAATAACTATGTGTGGGAGGGGTCTATTAGTAAATGCCAAATTTGGGCCTACTATGTAAAAATTCTAAACCTTGAAAATGGATCATGGAGGTTATGAAAATGGAAGAAAATTTCTCTGGTGCTCAACAGGCCGCCCGACACCCGGGTTGCTATTAAATTGCTAGGAACTTTAGCTTGCATACAAGATATTTATAAATTATGTACATCCTACATATAAAATTTTTATATCTAACCTATACAAATTTTTATTTAGTTAAATGGCACTTTAATTCTAAATCATATCAACCTACATGTATAAGGTGTTTTTCACTTTAGATATATTAATGTTACTACATTTTTGATGTGATTTCAAAATTAGAATTGTTGAATTCAAATTTTTCCTTGAAACACACCTACGGGATAGAGTGTAGATAAAGAATGATATAGAGAGAGTGAGAGAGAAAAAGAGAGAAATGAACAATAAGGTGATGTCTTCTCTACAATGATGATGTTACATTTTTATCTATGTTTGGAAGGGGTCTATGTTAGGATATTTATGGTATTTTACATGTATAGACTTATTGACTTACTGCTTTTTGGCTTTGGTGGGTGTGTCTAAGTACAATGAGTCGCACATTGTTTAGTCGTCATGAGGGAGAGGCTTCGGTGGGAAGATAGGAAGTAGCGTCTATCGGTCCTTGGTTGACCACTATGACATTTATTGAGTTAAATGTGAGGGACGAGGCCAACCACCTTCTTTCTGGAAGCTCGACTGGATCTTTTTAAGACTGTCATTAGAATACCCTATATAGTTGGTTCAACTCGATCCAGTTAGCGACGTAGAGGAGCATTGCAATAAGGGGAAAGCCCAAACGACAAACTTGAGCGAATTGCCTTCTGTGTCATCCTAGAAAAAGTGCAAGGACACTTGTTGAACTGGATCTTGACGCATGAGGCAAAGGTGAGGAAAAGCTCAGATGGTAAGTTTGCACTGATATACCTCTTTTGGGACTAGTATTCTGACTCCTGAGTAATGGCTTGTTACCCCTCCAAGATAGTTGGCTGGCATGGTCTCTCATATTTAAAGATGCCCTTTTGGAGCAAAGCTTGCTAACTTAGTGCAGAACAACTGGCAGATATTCTTTAATGACTTGAGAAGTTTCTCGTGTCTAGTCGACCATCCTTCCCTAAGAATGCCAAGAATAACTGGAGATTGAGCAAATGTTGGTTGAGGCTAAAAAGAAAGTGAAGATGGCTGAGGAAAAGGTGCTCTGATAATTAGAGTTGATTTTAACTACTCAAGAGGTTAATAACATCAATGAACTTCTAATGAGCTTTTTTGTCGAGTTCTCCTCTCATCTAGCTCAAGTGGCTCTTCGCATGGAGAAGTTCAAAGATGGGGTCTCCATTTGCATTGGCCATGTAGAGAAGAATCAATCGACTTTCTCTAAATGGACAGGTATGAAGAAAATTTTCAACCTGATATCTGACTCAAAGGAGGGGCATGAGTGTGATTAAGATAATGACGGGTTGTTGAATGTATAACTGCTCCATGTTTTTTCTTCAACTTCATTTATAAAAATTATTTTTATCTAAAAATTGTAAAATCGATGTTAGAATATTTGTAAACCATTTTTGATATTGAGAAATAAAATTATTTCGTCAGTCACACCATTGTTCTAGCACTTTACCATTATTATGTACATATTGTATCTTCATATTGAATAATCTGTGATATGGTGAGGGTCCAACTGTAAGGATTGATGAGTCAGCACATTAAGGATAGTTTGATTGGACCACCGAGTTACTACCCGACTCAAGTCTAACACCACCCATGTCTTGATAGCTCGATTAGGTCATCATCTTGAACGAGCCACACATTATGCCAAACACAGTAAGTAGATCTTGTCGCAGTATTCACGGGGATAGCCTTCTACCCTTGTTACCAGCTGAGTCATATGTTATCCACTGTGGATCTTATAGCTAATAGGTAAGGAATCGTACCTCAAGAACTTGACCCATTATGATGTGTAAGACATGAGTTCTTATGATGTAACAATATTGCAGTTCAATTCTTGCTCAATCTTCTAATCAGATGTAGAGCATCATTGTTAATTTTTTATAAGATTTAATTGATCAGACGTCACACATTGTTTTTAGTTTTGCCGCTCGTGTAGAACCACCATTTGTGAGTTGATTTTAGTTTCCCGAGTACCAGACGGACTCAACAATCCTTTGTGTGAAATTTCTAAGTTCGCATGTGTCCATCGGCCCCTAGGTCTATACATAATTTAAAAAATCAATCGGCCCACAGTAGGTTTTATGCACTGAAAAATTATGCCACAAACATTTTCTTGAAATCAATGAATGATATGATTACTCTCATTAGTAATCCGTTGAACCACCTAAGGGTCGACTCTCTCAGCATTGTAAGGAAAAGATGGCATTGCATCATAATAGTGACTCTCAAAAAACATAGTAAACTCAGACAAAGTTATGTAGTTGGTCAAATCAGTCTGAACTTTGTGGGGCTCCAACGGTGGGATATTAAATTTTTCGAGAGGCTCGACATCATAGACTTGTCGTGAGAATGCATTTTCAGGTTGGTGGCGCGCCTCTATATGTCTGAATCAATGATGATTGATTAATGTTGACTTAAGACTAGGAGCTTCTTTCCCTCTCTAAGGCTGAAGGGGCTCTTTTATTGTTGGGCACAAATCCTTCATCTCAGGGTTGCATAACTCTCTTCTAGGTCAGTGCGCTTTGGATGACATCGAGCATCTGATCCTTCAACTCTTGGATGAGCTAGACCAAGAATTTTTTAGTGCACTCCATGTTGTCGATGTCTTTATTATGAGATTCTTCACCTTGAGCTACTCATTTTTTTATTTATGGCATGATCCACACTCATAACAATTTTAGGATGTCANATATATATATATATATATATATATATATATATATATATATATATATATATATATATATATATGATAGTATTTAAGAATATCATTCCCATATGTGTTATTCGTCCTCGTAGGGATAGAACCCTGATCAGAGGGGTCTTACGACTGACAACGCTGTTGCCTGCTAACTTGCTACCCTAGGGAGCGCGCACGCACACACAGACACAGACAAATATATAGTAGTGATTTTTTCTCACAATTGTTTTCTCCTATTTATTGAGAAGATGATACAAGGATGATGCTGCATTTTTATGCATATTTAAAAGAGGATCATACTAAGGCATTTATGATATTTTACATGTATGGGCTTATCAAACGACTAATTTTTGGGTAAGCTGACTAAGCTTAGTTAGCTTCGGGTTGAAGGAATCTGCTCTGTCGGTTGATCTTGATTTGCATGGATCCATCAGTTGTTCTAGTCTAGTTGTCAATTCTTGATCATTCGTTGGGAGCCTCTTGGGCATCCATTAGATGGTTGGACATGTCGTGGGATTGAATCTTTGTTTGGATCGACTCTACTATATGAAAGACTATCATATGAGATCAGTTTTCTTTTAGTGGTTAGCTCAGATGCTCTTTGGTTTTGTTTTTTATGCCAAATGACCCAAGGTTGGATCATCCAGTCGTCTTCTTTTCTGTTTCATAGCGATTTTGGCCTTGTTGGCTTGGTTCGGTCGGTCAAGTAGGCCTCACGATCTCCAACGAGTGAGCCCGCTTTAGCTGTACTCTTCCCTTCTGGACTCTTGAATCTTCTTAAGATCAATGCTGACATAATTTTGATGCACAAAAATATACAATAAAATAGAAAGATTTTGGAATTAGAGACATAAACATATTAGAATTTTATGATATGAATGTAAATTTTTCATAATTTTTTTCACAATTAATCAATGCTTCTTTTAAAAAGATGTTGTGAAATATCTGCAGGTTATAATTAGCGATAATGAAGTTGCATATTTTATTTTATCATCTGCCAATAAATAACGAAAGATATCAATTTTGCATATTGAATTTGTCGAATGTTTATTTAAGCTTAATGCGAGAGGAGCTTTAGAAAAAAAAGTGCTTCTGTGAACATATGAATTGTATATGTAAGCTCCGATCATTGCTATTTTATTTGAATGGTATATGCAAGCATCAACAATTTCTACATTATTTGAAGTAGAAATAATTGTGAACATATGAATTTTAATGTATACCACACAATTCCTTTATATATACCTAACACACACCTCAAGTTTTATATTTACATGTATATTATTTTGATGTCACGAAGATATGTATTTTAGAGGACAAATTGTGCCACTTCAGGTTTTTGTTTTTGTTTTGTTGAAGCAAACTTGTTTTTTTGGCAGAGAAGCATCTTATGTTGAACTTATGTTTGTATGATTATTTTGCAGGCATAAAATTCTATTAGTGTTTCCCTTAAAATTCTCTTATGGTGTTGTGAGTGACAATAACTTGATAAATTTAAATTTGGTTTATTCTACAGACAACATTTTCAGAACTGTGTTTTTCAAACAAAACTGTGTTGACATACTAACATGTATTACAGTCATTAATCAACATATACCATTTTCAGAACTGTAGTTTGCAAACAGATCAATTACTTCAGAAACACCAGCTTCTGAACAACAAATTTCCAACAGCAGTTTTTGAACCCAATTTTTCTACAGCCACAGCCGAAATAAACGCACCCTTTGATTCTTACCTCCTCAATTTCTATAAAAAGAGTATTATGAAGTTCCACTCTTTAAAATGATTTTTTTTTTTTACATTGTTTATCCTGCCTTTTTTAAATGTAACAGACAAAATTTATCTCGGAAACATCGTCATTTCCTCCTTGAAATTTGAATCTTATTATGAAAGGTTTACATTGCTTCCTTCCCATTAGGATAAGCCTGAAATCCAAAATTCACATCGCCTTCCATCAAAGAATGAGAGAAGCAAGCGAGAGGACTAGAATTGAGGACTAGATCAGGTGGCGGCAGGGGAAACCTCGATTGAACTATGCATGTATTTTTCTTAAAAAATTTTAAAAGGAGAACCTATACACATAGCACCCAATTCTCATGCATTTAGTTATCTCACACTCAAATTTTGTGACAATGAGACCATCATATAATTTGAAAATTTTGGGTGGTTAGTATAAGAATGTAAACCTCATGTTAGTAGATAGGCAAACATACACAAGTTGAGTAGCATCTACGTAAGTGCTCATTAGTTTACATTTGAAGTTAAATCTCTTTATTTTCTAGAGCATGCACAAATGTCTGCAATCATGCGCATAATAATCCAATATTCCAAGTCATAATAATATAAATTTTTCATATACTAATAACAGTCTTTATCATTGGTTGAAATATTTGAATTAATGGGTCTCTATTTATAAATGTTTTAATATAATTTTAATATTTGACATTTCGCATCTTAAATAAGTGAATATAAAAATCATATTTTAAATCGGGTCAAGCGTGTCATATGTTTCTGCCATTTGTGCCTTGGAGGGCTACACTTTTGGGCTTCCGTACGTTGAAACGTCAATGCGTTCATACCTACTAAGGGGATTCACTTATTTTAGAAAACCTTTTTTTATGATTAGTTAATATTTAAATAAAAAAAAAAAGTATAATAATTAAGCCATAAAAACTCTGACGTATATAATTATTCGACATTTGGCGATTGGTGGTTATGTGGGCAAAGTCAGAGAATTATTGTAGTGGGAGTGTAAGCTATTAATTTTAAAAATGTTGTGAAACTTTTTATTTGGATTTGAGATTATTATTGAAATTTTAAGAAAATGTGTAATAATAATAATATGTTTAAGAAATTATAAAAATATGTCAAAAGTTGTGTGCATAAAACATGTGTTAGCACGAATATTAAGGTGATTTGATGGGTCGACAAAGAAGATGATGTGATGGTTCGAGACACATCAGGGACGGGGTGTCAAAATTTGACCCGTCACGCCAACATGACTGAAAAAATCCTGGTTATGGTTGACCTAAATATTTTTTGAATCGTGTTCGGGTTAGCAAATTCGAACTGTTTATTATTCGGGTCGGGTTTGAGTTGAACCTGAAAACCCAAACATGACCCGACTAAGCACAAAATATCGGGTTGGGTTCAGTTTAGCGGGTCAATCTCGGGTTCGGGTCTTCGTTTTCAATGTGTTTATTATTTGGGTCGGTTTGGATTCTCTATTCGGGTCGGGTCATTTTCGGGTCAGATCCTAAGCTAACCCGCTAACCTAAATTGACAACCCTAGCAGAGATAGTTTAAGGGCCCACATATATCCGTTTGGCTCTAGCGGGTTGGGAGAAAAATAATTCTAAAACGAACAGAATCCGACCACCCCCCCCTAAAATCTGCTAAAATAAAACTAACACAGATGAATCCGCCGACATTCTTCAATCAAGTTGGACGAAGAATGGAAACCGCCGTGATCTAAAACAGTTGGTTAGGGCTCTCGATCCACGCTTTGGCCAAAGTCGCCTGAAAAAATGACCCAGCCGGTCATTCCCTTAGGCTCCTAATGCGTGGCCACCTAGCCCAAAATCTAGCTGGGTGTCGTCCCAAGCTCTTGTCCCTATAATTATGTATTGAAAAAAAATATCCCCACTGCACGTATTCTTCTAAGGGTACACAATCGAATTTTACATCTCCTATTCCAATAAACAGGACTCATTTCATGAATAAATATTACACGATTTTATTGTTCATCACAAAGCTCTCTGCTCTTTCACGCTTTATTCCTTAGGTGTATCTCTTAGACAGTTTTGGATTCATCATTCTAAAATGTGCCATGAGTGTGGAGTCATTCCATTGACAAGAAGAGGAGCACAATGATAAAAAAGAAAATAGAGTCATCAGAGAGAAGTAGCCAATTTAGAACACACCAGAGAAGACATGGAGGAGCTAATGTAATGAGGAATGTAAGAGTTGAGGACTTAAATTATGGATCAGGTTTTGGGCTAGAACACAGAAGTTCTAAGGACTGTTGCAGCCAGAAAAAGAGATTGGGCTGCGTTGGCGCACACTGACAGAAAGTTGAATAATGGACTTGAGAGGTCTAAAGGCTCATAGTACCAAGAAAAAAACTAAATCTGCGCAAGTGGAGAGGCAGCAATTCGGGCTCACTGAGGCATCGTGTCAACTAGAGAATCCCTTTTCTCTCCATATCTCAGGAGCTGAGCCCCGAGAGAAGTTCAAACTTCCAATGTAGGAGGCGAATCATGGCCGGTCGGATCCCAATGACCACATCTCCTTGTTCGTTCGTGCCTGATGAAAGTTTGAGACACATTTAAGTTATCTGTTCTTCATATTACTGAGGTTGTTAGTCTTGAGGCGGTTCAACTCACTTCCGGATGGAAGTATCATCAACATTTCAGATTTCCAATGACTTTTCTTGACGTAGTATGCAAGCGCTTGGGTATTGAAGAAGAACATGAAGTCCTTGTGACAACAGAAATGGGGGCCAAACTAGAGTCTGTGCTCCCACTTTCTGTAATTCTAGAGATAGATGCTAGATGTGAAAGCAATTCTAATTGACAGGGCACATGTTGCCCTGAAGCAGGGCCTGAAGTTCAAGAGGTTTCATTACGACCTCAGTTTGCACAAACCCTAGGATGTTACTACATTGAAAATAATTAACACAAGTCTCCTAAGTATGGGGTTGTGTGTGTTGGAGGGAGTCTACAATGATGAAATTGGCTGATGTCATTTACTGTTTTTCTCCTTCCCCTCAGATTATGGGCAAGGTGATCATTGTGTATGTCTCATTCCTTTCACCGGAAAATCCAAAAAATGAGCAATGTGTTGGTTTCAGTTAATTGGAAACTAGGCCCATCTTATAAAAGGCACTCTTTAAGAGGAACTTAACAGAGCTACTTGTATCTACCAGGATCTGTTGATCTTGTAGTTTGATATTATCGTGGTGACTACGATAACAACATTGAAATTATTTCCACTAGTAGAAAATTCAACATTTTTAGAAGTGATAGAAGGATAGTCAGTCTTCACTCATTTGGCCAAAATGGCTGAGTGGACTTCTCCCATCCTCAACCGTTTCAAGTTAAACCTTCAAAAACTTCAGCATCTCATTGAAACATGGCCGATATGATGTAAAAAACATATACCAGTTTCGTTGTAGCGGGCCCATCACTAGCATCTTTGACAGGCACCTTCTCCTGTCATCTTTTGTTGGCTTCTAGAGCCACAAATTCTTTCAACTTCCTCGCTTTTATCAATTACCCAATCAAATTGTGAAGATTTAAACACTACTCGTTATCATAACTATGATCCCTATGGCACACACAATACATATTAGGATTGCGTGCGTAACCACCTACTTTCACCAGGAATGATTTCTTAAAGAAGTCTTTATTTTTTATGCCATTGACAATTTCAGCCATCAACACTATTAAATGTGTACCTTTGATCAAAGGGAACTGAGCTGGTTTTATTTTCATCGTGACTTCTTCCTACTAGTCCTCTATCAATAACTTCTCACAGTTATTGCCCAAAGTACTTTTTCAAAAGCGTTTTAGAAGTTCTTCCTATCAAAACAATTCCTTGGGTTTCCATAATCTTAGCAGGGCTGATTGTTAAACTCTCTTTGAACTCCAACAACATGGAGGAGCTAGGTTAGTAATTGTATTCTTCAGTGGAGATGTGATTATTTACAAACTCAAAGAACTCTACTAAGGTTCCAAGATTCCATAAGTAGAGTGTATATTTGAATGAACCTTCATGCAGGACTTGAGTTAGGGTTGTGTGAGAGAAAGTAGGTTCCAGATTCTAAACATATATCATCTCATGATGAAAGAGAGTGATGTATATTTTGAGGTTTTTTTAAGGCTTCTTATGGATTTTTAAAAGAACTTGAGAGTTTTTCAACATTTTTCCATGCGAGCAAATTGATCCACAAATAACCGCTTGAACTCTTCTAAGGAAGTGATGACTTATGCAAGTAAGTTGTTGAACTAGCGCAAAATTGATTCTATCAACATCATGAAAATACATAATATTTAGAGCAACATTTATCCTTAACAAACATACAATTGACTCAAAAGAAGCTATATGGTCAGTACGATCTAAGTTATGACTTCCCTTTATAAGATTTCAAAGAGAAAATCTTGAACTTCTCTGATGTTTTGACTTCTGTAATCTTTCATGAGTGTGTTGTCCAATGATCTTTGCCTCCTTCTTCTTCTTCTTCTAGCTCCTTCATATAAGGATTCATAAGGTTCTCTTCTGGAACATAAAATTTGTCCCTCTTGTTTTCGTAATCCATGCTCAGAACAAGAGCCCGTCTAGTCCTTGTTCTTGGTAAGTTTCATCAACTAACCATCGAGCTCGACAATCCTGCATGTATACTTGGAAGTGCTTAGGAACGAGATCAAGATGATTCTTCTCTTGTTTAGTTTACGATGTTCGATATTGTTACCTTAACTCATTGATTTGCTATGTCATAAACTCTCTAGTGCAATACATCATATGCATTCATTCTTCTTTACCCTATAAGATCCTTTTGTAGGGTTTACACATGAACTTCATGCTCATCATAACTTTAATGATGTGAATCCTTTTAAGACGTAGAGCTCATACAACCCGGGAAAGATCCTTCTTTAGGAAGAAAGTGTGGAAGAAGATGATGAATAGGTTGCTAGAACTTGAATTCTTCTTTTCTTCCTTGAATCCCCTCGGGAGGAATAAATGGTTTAGGATTTATCATTCCCCCTACATAAGGGAAGAAACAAAATTGTAAAATTAGGTCCCGTATAGTACTATGCATGTCCATGATGCCTACCATAAATTCAGATAGGCTTATCTACTCTAATGCAATGATTGCATTTTTCAGTAACAGATTTGCCCCAGGCTAGCTTGACTACTTCGGCGAGTAGGCTCAACTCGAGAATATCGATGTATAAATCTTGCTTGAGTTCATGACCATATTTTGGCATACAATAATATATATATTTATATATTATTGCTATTATTATTATTATTATTATTCATTGAAATGAGATTACAGGGTGTTAGTACCCCCATACCCTTTTAAAAGGGCCAATACATCATCATTTTCTAAGCACCACATATTTTTTTATTATAATTAAAAGCCATAATATTATAGTATAATACATGTAAAATGATCAATCAGTTAGATACAATTTTTTTATGGAAGACATCTGCTCAGTTTCTATGTATTTATATAGTATTAAATTTTAGTTTTTACATACATACCACCATTTTTATGCATAAAAAAAATTCCAATGCTTAAAAAATGTATTTTATTTTATTTAAATAAATTGTGATATTTTTGATGTAATATAAAAAAATTTGTGGGGCATAAATATAAAAATAAAATTTAGGGGTCACATAACAATTTGGTTGTTTGTATGTCCATTTTCATATTAAAAAAATGAAAAAATATAAAACTTGAAATAAATTTTGTATTGGTTAAATATACTACAAGGAAATATAATATATGAAAAGATGATTAACTTTTAGCTTAAATAAATTCAGTAANTATATATATATATATATAGAGAGAGAGAGAGAGAGAGAGAGAGAGAGAGAGAGAGAGAGAGAGATAAATAGTAGTGATTTTTTCGAACAATTGTTTTCTCCTATTTATAGAGCAGAGGATACAATGATGATGTTGTATTTTTATGTATATTTAGAAGAGGATCATACTAGGGCATTTATGATATTTTACATGTATAGGCTTACCAAACGACTATTTTTTGGGTAAGCCGACTAAGCTTAGTTAGCTTTGGGTTGACGGATTCTGCTCTGTCGGTTGATCTTGATTTGCATGGGTCCATCGGTTGTTCTAGTCTAGTTGTCAATTCTTGATCATTCGTGGGGAGCCTCTTGGACATCCATTAGATGTTTGGACATGTCGTGAGACTGGATCTTCGTTTGGATTGACTCTACTATATGGTAGACTATCATATGAAGTCAGTTTTCTTGTAGTGGTTAGCTCGGATGCTCTTTGGACTTGTTTTTTGCCAAATGACCTAATGTTGAATCATCTAGTCATCTTCTCTTCTGTTTCATAGCTCGGTCGAATTTTGGCCTTGTTGGCTTGGTTTGGTCGGTCAAGTAGGCCTCACGATCTCCAGCGAGTTATTCTATACTCTTCCCGACCTAATTTTGATGGATCAAAATCTTCCTATTTTCTTTGTATATTTTTGTGCATCAAAATTATGTTAGCATTAACCTTAAGAAGATTCAACGGTCCAGAAGGGAAGAGTACAGCTAAAGCGGGCTCCAACAATTTTCAGAACTATGTTTTTCAAATAAAACTGTGTTGACATACTAAGGGGTATTACAGTCATTATTCAACATATAACATTGTCAGAACTATATTTTTCAAACAGATCAATTACTTCTTAAACACCAGCTTCTGAACAACAAATTTCCAACAACAGTTTTAGCCGAAATAAACACACCCTTTCATACATACCTCCTCAATTTCTATAAAAAGAGTATTATGAAGCTCCGCTCTTTAAAATGACATTTTTTTTTACATTATTTATCCTACCTTTTTCAAATGCAACAGACAAACTTATCTCGGTAACATCGTCATTTCCCCCTTGAAATTTGAATCTTCTTATGAAAGGTTTACATTGCTTCCTTCCCATTACAACAAGCCTGAAATCCAAAATTCACATCGCCTTCCATCAAAGAATGAGAGAAGCAAGCGAGAGGGCTAGAATTGAGGACTAGATCAGGTGGCGGCTGAGGAAACCTCCATTGAACTATGCATGTTTTTTTCTTAAAAATTCTTAAAAGGAGAACCTACATACATAGCACCCAATTCTCATGCATTTACTTATCTCACACTCAAATTTTGTGAAAATGAGACCACAATGTAATTTAAAAAATTTGGCTGGTTAGTATAAGAATGCAAACCTCATGTTAGTAGATAAGCAAACATGTAAAAGTTGAGTAGCATGTACGTACGTAAGTGCTCATTAGAACATGCACAATGTCTGCAAACATGCCCATAATAACCCAATATTCTAAGTCATAATAATATAAATTTTTAATATACTAATAACTAGGGGTGTAAATGAACCGAACACGAACGAACAGAGCTTGTGTTCGTGTTCGGTTCGTTTAAAATTTAGTTTGTTTGAAATAAGCTCGTGTTTGAAATTGTTCGTGAAATCACTGTTCGTGTTCGTTTCTTAACGAACGAGCC
>JXCR01126875.1:22780-52773 GCA_002079205.1 Phalaenopsis hybrid cultivar | reverse complement strand
AATATCTATATTAGTATATTACTAATATAGTATATTAATATATTATTATTATTAATTTATTATATATTATAATTTATAAATTTTAATGTTTTAAAATGTCATAAATTTTTTATATATAATTATTTTAAATTATTTTATATTTCGAACAATAATGATTCGAGCACGAACGGACGCATCACTGTTCGTGTTTAGTTTGTTTAAGTAACCGAACGAAAAAACTTTGTTCACGTTCATCTCGTTTACTTATCGAACGAATCGATCACAGTCTCCTTGACGAACCGAACACGAACTGTTCGCGAACAACGAGCTTTTTTTGACAGCCCTACTAATAACAGTCTTTATCATTGGTTGAAATATTTGAATTAATGGGTCCCTATTTATAAATGTTTTAAAATAATTTAAATGTTTGACATTGCGCATTTTAAATAAGTGAATATAAAAATCATATTTTAAATCGGGTCAAGCGTGTCATATGTTTCTGCCATTTGTGACTTGGAAGGCTACACGTCAATGCGTTCATACCTACTAAGAGGATTCACTTATTTTAGAAAACCTTTTTATGATTCGTTAATATATAAATACATAACTCTGGCATATGTAATTATTCGACATTTGGCGATTGGTGGTTATGTGGGGCAAAGTCAGAGAATTATTGTAGTGGGAGTGTAAGCTATTAATTTTAAGAATGTTGTGAAACTTTTTATTTGGATTTGAGATTATTATTGAAATTTTAAGAAAATGTGTAGTAATAATGATGATGATGATAATAATAATAATATGTTTAAGAAATTATAAAAATGTGTCAAAATGTGTTAGCACGAATATTAAAGTGATCTGATAGGTCGACAAAGAAGATGATGTGGTGGTTCGAGGCACATCAGGGATGGGGTGTCAAAATTTGAGCCGTCACGCCAACATGGCTGAAAAAATCCGGGTTAGGGTTGACCTAAATATTTTTCGAATCGTGTTGGGTTAGCAAATTCGAACTGTTTATTATTCGGGTCGGGTTCGAGTTGAACCTGAAAACCCAAACATGACCCGACTAAGCACGAAATATCTGGTTGGGTTCGGTTTAGTGGGTCAATCTTGGGTTCGGGTTTTAGTTTTCAACGCGTTTATTATTTGGGTCTGTTTGGGTTGACTCTACTCGGGTCAGATCCTAAGCTAACCCACTAACCTAAATTGACAACCCTAACAGGGATAATTTAAGGGCCCATATATATCCGTTTGGCTCTTGCGGGTTAGGAGAAAAGTAGTTCCAAAATGAACAGAATTCGGCCACCCCCCTTAAAATCTGCTAACATAAAACTCACACAGATGAATCTGTCGACATTCTTCAATCAAGTCGGACGAGCAATGGAAACTGTTGTGATCTAAAGCAGTTGGTTGGGGCTCTCGATCCACCCTTTGGCCAAAGTCGCCTGAAAAAATGACCCAGCCAATCATTCCCCCAGGCTCCCGACGCATGCCCACCTAGCCCAATTTAGCTGGGTGGCGTCCTAAGCTCTTGTCCCTATAATTATGTATTGACCAAAATATCCCCATTACACCTATTCTTCTAAGGGTACATAATCGAATTTTACATCTTCTATTCCAATAAACAGAGGCTCGTTTCATGAATAAATTTTACACGATTTTAGTGTTCATCACCAAGCTCTCTGCTCTTTCACGCTCTATTCCGTAGGTGTATCTCCTAGACAGTTTTAGATTCATCATTGACAAGAAGAGGAGCATAATGATCACAAAGAAAAGAGAGTCATCAGAGAGAAGTAGCCAATGCAAAACACACCAGAGAAGACATGGAAGAGCTAATGCAATAAGGAATGTAAGAGTTGAGGACTTAGATAATGGTTCAGGTTTTGGGCTAGAACACAGAAGTTATAAGGACCGTTGCAACCAGAAAAAGAGATTGGGCTTCCTAGGGATGGAACCCTTCTCAGAAGACTGCGTCAGCGCACACTGACAGAAAGCTGAGTAATGGACTTGAGAGGGCTAAAGGCTCATAGTACCAAGAGAAAACTAAATATGCGCAAGTGGAGAGGCAGCGATTCAGGTTCACTGAGGCATCATGTCAACTAGAGAATCCCTTCTCTCTCCATATCTCAGGAGCTGAGCCTCGGAAGAAGTTCAAACTTCCAATGTAGGAGGTGAATCAAGGTCGATCGGATCCCAATGACCACATCACCTTTTTCGATCGTGCCTGCTGAAAGTCTGAGACGCATTTAAGTTATCTGTTCTTCATATCTTAGAGGTTGTTAGTCTTGAAGCGGTTCAACTCGCTTCCGGATGGAAGTATCAACAACATTTTAGATTTCCAATGACTTTTCTTGACGTAGTATGCAAGCGCCTGGGTATTGAAGAAGAACATGAAGTCCTTGTGACAGTTGAAATGGGGACTAAACTAGAGTCTGTGCTCCCACATTTTATAATTCTAGAGATAGATGCTAGATGTGAAATCAATTCTAATTGACAGAGCAAATGCTGCCCTGAAGCAGGGCCTTAAGTCCAAGAGGTTTCATTATGACCTCAATTTGCATAAACCCTAGTATGTTACTGCATTGAAAATAATTAACACAAGTCTCCTAAATATGGAGTTGTGTGTGTTGGAGGGAGTTTACAATGATGAAGTTGGCCGATGCTATGTACTGTTTTTCTCCTTCCCCCCAGATTATGGGCAAGGTGATCATTGTGTATGTCTCATTCCTTTCACCGAAAAATCCAAAAATGAGCAATATGTTGGTTTCAGTTAATTGGAAACTAGGCCCATCTTATCAAAGACACTCTTGAAGAAGAAATTAACATAGCTACTTGTATCCACTAGGACCTGTTGATCTTGTAGTTCGATATTATCGTGGTGACTACAATAACAACATTGAAATTTTTTCCACTAGTAGAATTTTCAACATTTTTAGAAGTGATAGAAGGATAGATTGTCTTCACTCATTTGGCCAAATTGGCTGAGTGGACTTCTCCCATCCTCAACCGCTTCAAGTTAAACCTTCAAAAACTTCAACATCTCCTTGAAAGATGTTCGATATGATGTCAAAAACATGTACCAGTTTCGTTGTAGTGGGCTCATCACTAGCATCTTTAACAGGCACCTTCTCCTGTCATCTTTCGTTGGCTTCTATAGCCACAAATTCTTTTAACTTCCTCTCTTTTATCAATTACCCAATCAAATTGTGAAGATATAAACACTACTCATTATCATAATTATGATCCCTATGGCACACACAATACATATTAGGATTGCGTGTGTAACCACCTGCTTTCACTAGGAATGATTTCTTAAAGAAGTCTTTATTTTTGATGTCATTGACAATTTCAGCCATCAACACTCTTAAATGTGTAACTTTGATCAAAGGGAACAAAGCTGGTTCTATTTTCGTCGTGACTTCTTCCTACTAGTCCTCTATCAATAACTTCTCGCACTTATTGCCCAAAGTACTTTTTCAAAGGTATTTTAGAAGTTCTTCCTATTAAAACAATTCCTTGGGTTTCCATAATCTTAGCAGGACTGATTGTAAAACTCTCTCTGAACTCCAACAACATGGAGTAGCTATGTGAGTAATTGTATTCTTCAATGGAGATGTGATTTTTTACAAGCTCAAAGAACTCAACTAAGGTTCCAAGATTCCATAAGTATAGTGCATATCTGAATGAACTTTCATGCAGGACTTGAGTTAGGGTTATGTGAGAGAAAGTTGTTTCTAAATCATAAACATATATCATCTCCCACTGAAAGAGAGTAATGAATATTTTGAGGTTTTTTTAAATCTCCTTATGAATTTTTAAAAGAGCTTGAGAGTTTTTCAACATTTTTCCGTGAGAGCAAATGGTGCCACAAATAACCGCTTGAACTCTTCTAAGGAAGTGATGACTTATGCAAGTAAGTTGTTGAACTAGCGCAAAGTTGATTCATTCAACATCATGAAAATACATAATATTTAGAGCAACATTTATTCTCAACAAACACACAACTGACTCAAAAGAAGCTATATAGTCAGTAGGATCTAAGTTATGACTTCCCTTTATAAGATTTCAAAGAGAAAATCTTGAACTTCTTGGATGCTTCGACTTCTGTAATCTTTCTTGAGTGCGTTGTCCAACGATCTTTACCTTCTTCTTCTAGGTTCTTCATATAAGAATTCATAAGGTTCTCTTCTAGAACATAAAATTTGTCCCTCTTGTTTTCTTAATCCATGCTCAGAACAAGAGCCCCTCTAGTTCTTGCTCTTGGTAAGTTTCATCGACTAACCATCGAGCTCGACAATCCTACATGTATACTTGGAAGTGCTTAGGAACGAGATCAAGATGATTCTTCTCTTATTTCGTTTATGCGTTTGATTCCCTTAACTCATTGATCTGCTATGTCATAAACGCTCTAGTGCAATCCATCATATGCATTCATTCTTCTTTACCCTATAAGATCCTTTTGTAGGGTTTACACATGAACTTCATGCTCATCATAACTTTAATGATGTGAATCCTTTTAAGACGTAGAGCTCATACAACCCGGGAAAGATCCTTCTTTAGGAAGAAAGTGTGGAAGAAGATGATACATAGGTTGCTAGAACTTGAATTCTTCCTTTCTTCCTTGAATCCACTAGGGAGGAATGAATGGTTTAGGATTTATCATTCCCCCCTACATAAGGTAAGACAAAAAATTGTAAAATTATGTCCTGTATAGTACTATGCATGTCCATGATGCCTTGATGAATTGAATGCAATGTGTGTCAGACGACACCATAAATTCAGATAGCCTTATCTACTGTAATGCAATGATTGTAATTTTCGGTAATAGATATGCCCCGGGCTAGCTTGACTACTTCGACGAGTAGGCTCAACTCGAGAATACCGATGTAGAAACCTGGCTTGAGTTCATGACCATATTTTGGCATACAAATATATATATTATTGCTACTATTATCATTATTATTATTCATTGAAATGAGATTGCAGGGTGTTAGTACCCCCTTACCCTTTAAAAGGGCCAATACATCATCATTCTCTAAGCACCACATATTTTTTTAATTATAATTAAAAGCCATAATATTATAGTATAATACATGTAAAATGATAAATCAGTTAGATACAATTTTTGTGGAAGACATCTCCTAGTTCCTATGTATTTTATATAGCATTAAATTTTAATTTTTACATACATAGCACCGTTTTTATGCATTAAAAAAATTCCAATGCTTAAAAAATGTATTTTATTTTATTTTATTTAAATAAATAGTGATATTTTTTTATGTAATATAAAAAATTTGTGGGGTATAAATATAAAAATAAAATTTAAGGTTCAGAAAAGAATTTGGTTGTTTGTATGTACATTTTTATATTTAAAAATTGAAAAAAAATATAAAACTTGAAATAAATTTTGTATTGGTTAAATATACTATAAGTAAATATAATATATGAAAGATGAATATATTTTAGCTTATATATATATATATATATATATATATATATATATTACTGAAAAACTAAAAAATCTTCTTTGACTCGCTCAACGGCGAAAGCTTCTGTTGAATGGTTAATCGACCGAGTGCCGACCGCGTGAGGGTTTTTTTACGACGTGAAGCGTGCGTATAAAAACTGCTCTCCGCCCCCTTTTCTGCGAAGCATCGGACTCTCGGAGAAATCCGCCGGAGAATTTCTCCGATCCTTCCACTTTCCCTTCCCTCTCACTCCGCTTCGAATTCTAGGGTTTCAGTTGCAAGTGATAGGTGGATCGGTGTTTGAGATCGATAATGCCGGCTATGGATTACCAGGGCTCGTCGTTCGGCCGATCCCTGCTTAGCTTACGACGGGAGCAGTTCGATGCCCAAGTTGATCCTGGATCGAGCCGGGAGCAGGAGCTTGACAGCTTCCAGCGCCTTGTTGCCGACCTTTTCTCGGATCTCGCTTCCGATGGTGAGGAGCTTCTCTCTCTTGTTTGGATCCGGAAGCTATTAGAAGCTTTCCTCCTTAGCCATGAGGAATTCCGTGTCATTCTCTTGAACAGTGGCCCGATCCTGTCCCGGNTGGTGAGGAGCTTCTCTCTCTTGTTTGGATCCGGAAGCTATTAGAAGCTTTCCTCCTTAGCCATGAGGAATTTCGTGTCATTCTCTTGAACAGTGGCCCGATCCTGGCCCGCGCTCCCATGGAGCGCCTCATGTCCGACTTCTACGAGCGCAGCGTGAAAGCTCTCGATATCTGCAACGCCATCCGCGATGGAATCGAGCAGATTCGGCAGTGGCAGAAGCATATCGAGATCGTGCTCATTGCCCTAGATCCAGGTCATAATCCCATCGGTGAGGGACAGCTGCGTCGTGCCAAGAAAGCGCTTACCGATCTCGCCATTCTTATGCTCGATGTGAAGGATTCCGCCTCTGTTCTTGCGCAGCGAAACAGGTCATTTGGCCGCAATAACACGAGCTCGAGCAAGGATCGCGGCCACTTTCGATCCCTTTCGTGGAGCGTTTCTCGATCGTGGNTAACACGAGCTCGAGCAAGGATCGCGGCCACTTTCGATCCCTTTCGTGGAGCGTTTCTCGATCGTGGTCGGCGGCCAAGCAGCTCCAGGCTATTGGAAACAACATCAATGCTCCCCGTGGAAATGATGTTGTGGCGACTAATGGGGTTGTTAATCCGATCTTCACAATGAATACAATGCTACATTTCGTGATGTGGGCTTTGGTTGCTGCAATTCCTTGCCAGGACCGTGGCGTTCAGACTCATTTCTCTATCCCTCGAAACTTCACTTGGGGACCTTCCGTTCAGCTGCTCCATGACAGGATAATGGAGGAATCGAAGAAGAAAGAGAGGAAGAACTCTCTTGGACTCTTGAAAGAGATTCATCAGATAGAGAAGTGTATCAGAAACTTGTTGGAGCTGATGGATTCTGTTCAGTTTCCATTGACAGAGGAGAAGGAGGTGGAGTTGAGACAGGGAGTGCTCATGTTGGCAGGCGTCCAGCATGCCATGAAGGAGGAATTGGAACCATTGGAGCCCCAAGTGAGGGAAGTTTTCCATAGGATCGTGAGAAGTCGGACAGAGGGCCTTGATTGCTTGCACAAGCAAGATTGATTTTCTCTTTTGTTATTCAATGGTGTCTGTTAGCAGCATGGAATGTTGCCACAGTTTAATGCCACCTTCCTTGCAATTAATTTGCATATAGTGGATGCCAAAGGAGATAAAAGTGAGAAGTGGCATACAAATGACATGTATCTATTGCTAAGACGTTTTGGCAGGTACTTTGCTTATGGCAGGTACTTTTCTTATGTTCGATAATAATACTTAAGTCTGAACAAGAATTTGGTTCTTAGTGATGTTGATTATTTTTTGGTTATTTTTTATTTTGGTTTCCTATATTTTTCCCCCTTAAAATTCTTAAAATGTTAAATCCACTCTGAACATTATTTGTGGAAAGAAAATTGAACTTTCCTTTACTTATTATGAACCTTTTGTTCTATTCTTGGCTTGGGTGAAAGAAAATAAGGAAAGTCGAATTGAAAGGGCTAATCTTCCTGTCTTCAATTCTAGGAAAATCTGACTCTAATAGAGAAAATCAAAACTATTTTATACATATTTCCCTTGAGAGTTATAAAATAAAAAAAAATACGGCACAACACAGCTTGATATCCTCTTAAAAGCAAATCGATAAAGTAAAAAAAAAAATTAGAAATTAAGCAATCACATCGATGCTTACTTTAAAATCTATCTTTGAGCATCAAACAAAATGAGAAATTTATCTGAATGGCAAAAAACAATCCTAGTAAAACTTTATATCAACTGAGAGCTATTGAGTATGATAGAATTATGGAGCATTTTGTTCTTGGCTCCCCCCTAGATTCGATAAAAATCCTAAAAGTTATGCATAATATGAAAAAAATATCCTTAAATTTTATTGTAATTATATATATTATATAAATTTACACTTTCAAATTGGGGTACACTCTTCCATCTCTTTTACTCAATTTTCTATTATCGTCATTGGTTACAGACGAGAACTCTTGCAAATCCAGGCTTTTTTTCATGCTCCAACACATGGGATATGGAGGAACATCAAAAGTATTGTTAGGGAAAACATCGAAGGAGCAAGGTGGTTCCCATATCCAAAGAAGCATCATTACCATCACCTTTTGTGCTATACTAGAAAGTAAAACAACCAAAGTAATAAAAATTCCCATATCTTTTTTCTCAGAGGAAGAAGTGATACCAATGGAAGGCAATTTCTATTGAGAATCCAAAAAGTATCTAAGAAAAATGAATTAATATCAATTAAGTAATGCACATATGATCATCTTCATAAGGGGTTTATTCTTTAAGTAGTTCTTGAGATGAGATTCATAACGAAGACATCTAATCGATGGCTTGAAGACCACACACTACACTAATTTTTGTGCCATAATTTGGTTATCCGACACTTCACCTTCAATCTCTTGATTTATCAAATTTCCATCTTATTTTTTGTCCTCTCAATGATAATTAGGTTCTCCAGTGACTTCTTTATAAATCTCTTTAGAAATAAAAAGTTAAGCCTAGGCTCCTAAGTAATCTCTTGATCTTCTTCGCCCCCTAGCTGACAATTGTTCTTTAACCTTTTTTATCCTTAGCCTTCTACACTAATACTGTAGTCAAGGGTTTTGCCTACGCACTCAATCTGATACTCGAGAATCCACATTGCCTTTAGAAATAGTACCACCTTTGCTCCCGTTCCCAAGTTTGAAAGCATCTTCTCCAACTCCTTGTGTTGACCTTTAACTCAAACACTTCAAAGTTCTCAATATATAGGGTGGTAGGGAACTTCCATCATTTGCTTGATTGCACAAAAGAAATTTCATTTCTTTTAATCCTTGTTTGAAGACATAAACCTAGCTATGCTTAGATGCTGGTTATACTTCGTTAGGAGATAATAGATTCCCTTTAGGCCTTGAAGTNCTTCGCCCCCTAGCTGACAATTGTTCTTTAACCTTTTTTATCCTTAGCCTTCTACACTAATACTGTAGTCAATTGCCTACGCACTCAATCTAATACTCGAGAATCCACATTGCCTTTAGAAATAGTACCACCTTGGCTCCCGTTCCCAAGTTTGAAAGCATCTTCTCCAACTCCTTGTGTTGACCTTTAACTCAAACACTTCAAAGTTCTCAATATATAGGGTGGTAGGGAACTTCCATCATTTGCTTGATTGCACAAAAGAAATTTCGTTTCTTTTAATCCTTGTTTGAGGACATAAACCTAGCTATGTTTAGATGCTGGTTATACTTCGTTAGGCAATAATAGATTCCCTTTAGGCCTTGAACATTCAATAAGCAAGGAAATTGTTGTGTCGACCTTTATTGTTATACTTCCTAGAATTCATTCTCATAATATGATGTGTGATTTGGAGGCAAGTCACGCCAATATGTGATTGAAATTCCTCAGAATGTTGTTCATTATCTTGTTAAAGGGAATCTCATCTCCATTGTAGACTTGAGACATTTTGGCCAGGCCAAAAATGTTGCAACCTAGATTTTTCTAAAAAAGATAGACCTCTTTGACTCCATATGTTTGATTCAGTTTGACACTTTGAAGGAAATCTGAACTCATGTTTAACAAAAAATTTATTTTTTGAAGACCTTGTAGTCACCTCAAGTCATTAGTGAAGGTGGCTATGTTTCTTGCTAAATTATCATTGTGGTTGATATTATCCAAAAAAGCACCATAAGTTTTTATTGTAGATCTATAGAAGAGTCTCATAAACATAATAGGAAGGAATTTCACATAAAGCCTGAGGAGTTAGAACCTTATTGATATGCATGAGCCATAAAATCTTAGAGAATGGGCAGGAATTTTAAAACACCAAACAAATCCTATTTAATGCCTCTTCATTCCATCATTGTTATGAAAATTTCAACAAATCCGTGACAAATCGTGACCGTTTAANATATCGTCATTGGTTACAGACGAGAACTCTTACAAATCCAGGCTTTTTTTCATGCTCCAACACATGGGATATAGAGGAACATCAAAAGTATTGTTAGGGAAAACATCGAAGGAGCAATGTGATTCCCATATCCAAAGAAGCATCATTACCATCACCTTTTGTGCTATACTAGAAAGTAAAAGAGCCAAAGTAATAAAGATTCCCATATCTTTTTTCTCAGAGGAAGAAGTGATACCAATGGAAGGCAATTTCTATTGAGAATCCAAAAAGTATCTAAGAAAAATGAATTAATATCAATTAAGTAATGCACATATGATCATCTTCATAAGGGGTTTATTCTTTAAGTAGTTCTTGAGATGAGATTCATAAAGAAGACATCTAATCGATGGCTTGAAGACCACACCCTACACTAATTTTTGTGCCATAATTTGGTTATCCGACACTTCACCTTTAATCTCTTGATTTATCAAATTTCCAACTTATTTTTTGTCTTCTCAATGATAATTAGGTTCTCAAGTGACTTCTTTATAAATCTCTTTAGAAATAAAAAGTTAAGCCTAGGCTCCTAAGTAATCTCTTGATCTTCTTCGCCCCCTAGCTGACAATTGTTCTTTAACCTTTTTTATCCTTAGCTTTCTACACTAATACTGTAGTCAAGGGTTTTACCTACGCACTCAATCTAATACTCGAGAATCCACATACCCTTTAGAAATAGTACCACCTTTGCTCCCGTTCCCAAGTTTGAAAGCATCTTCTCCAACTCCTTGTGTTGACCTTTAACTCAAACACTTCAAAGTTCTCAATATATAGGGTGGTAGAGAACTTCCATCGTTTGCTTGATTGCACAAAAGAAATTTCATTTCTTTTAATCCTTATTTGAAGACATAAACCTAGCTATGCTTAGATGCAGCTTATACTTCGTTAGGAAATAATAGATTCCCTTTAGGCCTTGAACTTTCAATAAGCAAGGAAATTGTTGTATCGACCTTTATTGTTATACTTCTNAGCTCTATCATGCTTCATGACAGGTCAAACTATATCATAGGTTGGCTTCCACCTAAGCTCATCTACATCTCTGTGTACCTTGATCTATTGTAAACTCTAATCCCTTATTCTTTCCATGCACCCTTATTGAAGGCAATCAGAGTCGTTAAAAAGCATTAACTCAATCTCCTTAAATAATCATTCATCAATTCATTTAAGAGCCTTGGTTGATGCCTTAATGAAGGCTTTCATAGGGTAATTCAATGTAGAAGATCTAGCTCATCCTAATTTTGATTCAAAGTTCTTTCTTTATTTACCCCTTAATGTAGTCCTCTTTTATTTAAAATTATTCCTCTTTCATGCATCGCTCTAAATTATTCTCTGGAAGGCGTACCTACACGTTTTTAAGGCTTTCCACTACTTTTTTTTTCCCCACTTAAGATAGCAAATAATCCTTCAGGCATACTGAATGTAGTTCATTTGATCTAACCACTCTAAACATTTTAAATCACCTTTTATGTTAAGGAAAGAGATATGAGTGATCTGGAAGTTAGCTATGCTGGGTAGGGTTTTCACATTGGAGATAAAATTAGCGAAGGTGATATCATTCTTATAATAGTTGGCCATAAGCACTTTAAAGTTATGAGAAGGAAAGAGAATGCTTCAGGGAAGCCACGATAGCTTTTTTAAAAATAGGAACATTCACAAAAATGAGATCAGAAATGAAAATGCTGCATTCATAATAGGATGAAAGAGCTGGTTATGACAAAAATCATTCAAAGTAGAAGAAGATTTCTCCATGAAAAAAGTGAAAATGAAGGAAGAGAGAAGTAATCCTTGACTTAGACCGCCGTGGATGAACTAAAATAGCTCTATGAGCTCTCATTAATAACAACATAATTAAGTATAAATAGAACCATCAGTCCATTTTAAAAAATACTTAGGGTTAGCTTTGTGTATAATTAAGGCTATCAATGGACTATACAGTATCAATTCGAACACTTAAGTGCTATAGGGAATTATAATAGAAACATTTGAGGGTTTCCCCAGCAAGAATGTTATTGCTAGAGGCCANCTAATCATATTTTACATTAATTATAGAGTTTTATAAAGCAACCTCCCCTAGGTCATGTCGTCCTCCTCTATTTATTCTTCATGCTGGTTCAAACACTCTAAAGGATCTCTTTATTCTCCTTCAACCCATTATCCAACATCCTCGATCCCATCTTGAAAACTCCTAAAAGCCTCAACATGCTATGCCTCGCCCCCAACAAATTGATATCATCGATCATCTTCAAGCAAATTGCCAAAACATTAGCATCCATCAACACATTAGAACATAGATACTTGGACTATCTGGTTATATAATCATACAAATTCCTAGCTCCATGGATTTCACCCGTAGCTTGCTCATGTGGTCGGACTGCTTAAGTTCTGTTTATCATAACTTTTTCTCAATTTGTATTATCTTATAGTTATGCTTGTTGATGATGCAGTTTTTAATCTTATTGATTGTTCGAGTGATTATTCAAATTATCATTGATAGTGATGGCATTCTTCTTTGTAAAATCAAAATTCTCTTGGCATTTCTTCATTACCATCAACTAGCCTTAAAGAGCTTGCACCTTTTTGTTTATATTATTTGCAATCATAAAGGTCATTAATGCGAAGGTAGAAGAAGTTCATGACATCGCTTCCAATTTCGTTATGATGACCAGAACCTATTTTAAAATGTCAAGGAGATCTCTTACATTGGCTGTCATCTTCTACAACCCCGCCATTTTCTTCAGAGCTCGGATTCACTCATTCCGTGCACTCAAAACATTAGTGATGTAGGCAGAGGGGAAGAATCTTTACTATGTCCTCAATTGTAGCTTCTTTCTTGATTTCATCCTCCTCCAGCAAAAGTTCAGCGCAGCATATCTATAAATCCTCACTTTTCATAACAACCTCCTTAAAAGCTTTCTCAATGCTGCTAGTAATAGTCTTAGTAGCTTTTGTCCATGCGATTAATATATAGTTTCTCAGGAGCACTCTCATACCTCATTTCTCAAGAATACATGTAGGGAAAATTTTATCTTGGGGAAAAGCTTGGCTCTCTCTAGGAATGTATCATTGCCTTCAAGTCTGTACCTTCTCTAAGAACATTAAATGCTACTATCACTGAACCCCACGTCTTACCATTGAATCTGTGAATATTTATAGCGGCGTATGAGAATCATGTCATTTTAACAGTTAATATTCAATTAAATGCACTTCTCCCAGGATTCAAACTCTGGTTTTGAAGCTCTATCATGCTTCATGACAGGTCAAACTATATCATTGGTTGGCTTCCACCTAAGGTCATCTACATCTCTGTGTACCTTGATCTATTGTAAACTCTAATCCCTTATTCTTTCCATGCACCCTTATTTAAGGCAATCAGAGTCGTTAAAAAACATCAACTCAATCTCCTTAAATAATCATTCATCAATTCATTTAAGAACCTTGGTTGATGTCTTAGTGAAGGCTTTCATAGGTTAACTCAATGTAGAAGATCTAGCTCATCCTAATTTTGATTCAAAGTTCTTTCTTTATTTACCCCTTAATGTAATCCTCTTTTATTTAAAATTATTCCTCATATAATTTCTTTCATGCATCACTCTAAATTATTCTCTCAAAGGCGTACCTACACGTTTTTAAGGCTTTCCACTACTTTTTTTTACCCCTCTTAAGATAGCAAATAATCTTTCAGGCATACTGAATGTAGTTCCTTTGATCTAACCACTCTAAACATTTTAAATCACCTTTTATGTTAAGGAAAGAGATATGAGTGATCTGGAAGTTAGCTATGCTGGGTAGGGTTTTCACATTGGAGATAAAATTAGCAAAGGTGATATCATTCTTATAACAGTTGGCCTTAAGCACTTTAAAGTTATGAGAAGGAAAGAGAATACTTCAGGGAAGCCACGATAGCTTTTTTAAAAATAGGAACATTCACAAAAATGAGATCAGAAATGAAAATGTTACATTTATAATAGGATGAAAGAGCTGGTTATGACAAAAATCATTCAAAGTAGAAGACGATTTCTCCATGAAAAAAGTGAAAATGAAGGAAGAGAGAAGTATCCTTGTCTTAGACCGCCGTGGATAAACTAAAATAGCCCTAAGAGCTCTCATTAATAACAACATAATTAAGTATAAATAGAACCATCAGTCCATTTTAAAAAAATCTTAGGGTTAGCTTTGTGTATAATTAAGGCTATCAATGGACTATACAGTATCAATTCGAACATTAAAGTGCTATAGGGAATTATAATAGAAACATTTGAGGGTTTACCCAACAAGAATGTTATTGCTAGAGACCAGTCTGAGTTGAATGGATAATGAGAGGTAGTAGGTTTCATTAACCCCCAACTTAGAAATTAATTTTTGGAAGATTTACATATGAATTTATATATCTAACACGTAAACTTCAATTTTTTCATACATACCAGACCACCTTACCCATGCATGAAAAGATGTATTTCATTTTTTATAAGTTAAAATGATATATTTTTTATGTGATATGAAAGTTTTGGGTAGTATAAATGTAAAAAAAACAAAGTTTAGGTGTTAGATATGTAAATGCATTACAAAGAATTAGGTGTTATGTATGTAAATGCATTAAAAAGACAAATTGGCTTGTACTCAGATATAATCGCTGTGCATTTCAAAATTCCATTAAAGAGCTTAGAATAAAAGTGTTTAGGTCATTTGAATACAAACAACACCACAAAAGCTTGGCCAAAATCGTAAATTACTTCTCTAATTTATAGACAAATCTCTAAAAGAATTTCCAAATACCAATAACTGCTTTAGCTAAAACCTCCAATAATAACTTCTCTTACAACAATTTTATAATTGTCTAAATAACTAGATAACCTCTTATAACTACTGTTTATTATGTATCAAGTATTGTCCACGATGTTAAAATAGTTCTAACAATCATAGAATAACAGGTGCAGTAGTTTAAAAGTTATGATTCTTGTATGAATGACTGATGCTACTTGAAGATTTAAATAATAAATGAAACCATAATAAGAGTTTTTTGATGAGTTGAAATTTGGAAAATTGCCAATTTTCTGTGTAAATAACAAATTGGTAACCTTACAGCAGTATGTAAAAATAACTCATAAAACAACTCTTGAATATTATAAATTATTGTCAATCTGTGTCATACTAAACTAACCAGACACTGCTATACTTACTTTCTGTGAACTAAAGTAATGAGAATAGTTCTCTAAGGTAAGCGTAGAGAATTAATATGAAATAATCTAAGAAATAAATAATATCATACTTGTTATCATTTCTTTTAGAGCATCCTCTACTTCAGTGGTAATCAAAGTGCTCCTCTCAAGCTCTGGAAAGCTTTATGGATGTCTTAAAACAAGCATATGAAGGCCTTTTTGTTCATTAAATTGGGCATATTATTGCGGCGCTTCAATCACCATTGCGGTAACTTGAACTACTTTGAAATTCTCATAAAGAAATAGGAGGCGTTCAAGTTCAAATCTGTATTAGCAGCTGAAAGTGAAAGATAAATAAAATGTCATTTTGAGAATTATTCAACATGAGATGATAAATAAGGAATAAATTACTATTATTATTAAGAAGAATTCAAGCCTTAAACCTTCGCTTTAAAAAACGAGCTAATTCTACTCCAAGTAGTAGCTGAGAATAGCTGCAAAGCCACCTATTGTTCAAATTATAAATTATCTAAATACTTTTAGCCTTTTGCTTACTAACTTAAGGCAGTATTACTACCCTACATTTATTCCATTAAGCATCGATGAAACTATGTTATGTTCAGTGTGGGTAATGACCCCCGATAGAATTTGAGATTTCTCTATATATAAATTGTAAAATTTAATATTTTTTCTTACATAGTTTAGGTTATTTAGTTTTTTTTTTTTACTTAAAAAAATTAGACATTTGACAATCTTATCATTTTGCCCATCATAAAAAATAATGTTGGTTCCGCCCCTGTCATTAAGGTTGATACAGGGAATGAAAAAGGGAAGAAGCGAGAAAAAAAATTGGCTTGATGATCGGTCAATGATTATTAGCCCAACTTTATCATAATAAAACAAGGAATCAATCAATAAAGAAACAAAGATTATGAATTGTTTTTATTTCCCTACCTAAGCATTCTGCTTCATAAATCCAACCTCAAATAGTTTAAGGCCTCATACAGTTTTAAGGTATTTTTCATATATATTTTTATTTTTTTAAATACATCAACTTGTTTTTAAAATCACTAAAAATAAATTTTCAATTTTTGAATGTATTTAAAAAACCTCTAAGCATGTTTTTAATATATATATATATATATATAAAAGAAAAACAAAAGTGATCCCAAATGGCCTACAAACTGATATAAACTGTGATAAAGTGCTCAAACAAAATCGTTTTAAAATTAATTAGCAAATTTGCATGAAGAACACGGGTAAGAACTACTGAACTATCCTAGCTTGGTACGCAGAAACACAGAGTAGCTCAGGCCATGAAGACAATCATTACTGAACTATCCACGCTTTAATCATCCCCTTTTTCCATCCTCTTCCTCAACTTTTCAACATCAACTATTAAACAATTGGAGATACTCAATAATGTCACATTGTCATCCATCCAAAACAATGCATTTACATATCTAACCCCTAATTCATTACCACTTTTATGGATATATGAAATAATAAATTAACTCTCTATATAAAAAAAATCAAACCAAAGAAGCTTACAATGATAACTCACTGTGAATTTACTTTCGTCCATTCGTTGTATTCATCCATTCTTATAATAAAGGAGCTCGAACCGGGTTTTCCTCCACCTCCAAAGGCCTTCCAGTTGAACAAAATCATTCATGGTTATCATTGGTCTGCACAGATGAGAGGAAGAAAGCAGATTGGACAAACCTTAGCTATTTCTGAGGTATCGGTGGAGCTGTCATTAGTCCTTAAACACATTTTCAGGTTCCCACGCTGCATGAATATAACCGCTCCGATAGGCCTGCACAAGAAAAATATAAGTTATTTTTATTTGTTTATGTTTTGATTTAAAATAAAACATATTTGGTATGATTGGTTTGGATATATATGTTTGTCTTTGAAAATACTCTATAAAAGAGAAATTTGCATATGTATATGTATATATATAAAATCTGTTAAGATTGCATGCCTTAAACCAGCTGCAGCACTCCTGCTACCAAGTTCCATCGCAATTTCATGGCTTAACTCTGCATTTCCATCAGCCCTGATTGCCTATCAAAACAAGTAATCAAGAGAAAAATGCATTAATTCTCAGAAGACAATAATAAAATAACCTCTAAAGCATCAGGAAGCAGCAGATAGGTAGAAGTTTGTAACAAGATGGTAGTACAGACCAAGTATTATAACACTTGCTAGACAATGCCAGTTTAATCCAAAATACAAAAAAGAAGAGGATGAAAGAAAGGAAGATTTACATCCATACCACTAAATTCCTGTTTATTTACATATCTAACACATATACTTCAATTTATATATATATGTCATCTGATCTATGCATGTAAAAGTGTGTTCCACTAATGTAGTATAAAAAAAATAGGTGGCATAAATGTAAAAAATGAANATTTACATATCTAACACCTAAACTTCAATTTTTACATACATACTAGACCACCTTACCCATGCATGAAAAGATATATTTCATTTTTTAAAAGTTAAAATGATATATTTTTTATGTGATATGAAAGTTTTGGGTAATATAAATGTAAAAAAACAAAGTTTAGGTGTTAGATATGTAAATGCATTACAAAGAATTAGGTGTTATGTATGTAAATGCATTAAAAAGACAAATATAATCGCTGTGCATTTTAAAATTCCATTAAAGAGCTTAGAATAAAAGCATTTAGGTCATTTGAATACAAACAATACCACAAAAGCTTGGCCAAACTCGTAAATTACTTCTCTAATTTATAGACAAATCTCTAAAAGAATCTCCAATTACCAATAACTGCTTTAGCTAAAACCTCCAATAATAACTTCTCTTACAACAATTTTATAATTGTCTAAATAACTAGATAACCTCTTATAACTACTGTTTATTATGTATCAAGTATTGTCCACCATGTTAAAATAGTTCTAACAATCATAGAATAACACCTGCAGTAGTTTAAAAGTTATGATTCTTGTATGAATGCATGATGCTAGTTGAAGATTTAAATAATAAATGAAACCATAATAAGAGCTTTTTGATGAGTTGACATTTGGAAAATTGCCAATTTTCTGTGTAAATAACAATTTGGTAACCTTACAGCAGTATGTAAAAANGATGCCCCCAAGCTAAATCACAGATAGTAATCAGATTTCAGAGAAAGAAATCAATATACGAACCCTTATCGATGATTTATCTTCAGAGAATTTTTCAGAAAAATAATGGAAAGAAGCCCTGGCGCTGTTCTTTCTGGTATCAATTCGCAGCTCCAAGTTACTGGGGCGGTTCGCCATATTAGCAATCCTTGATAATGTACACAGTCGATGATCAAAGGCTATCACCCTGAAATGAAAAAGTTTATGGCAGAGGAAAGAATTCTAGAAAAAAATTGGCGGGATTTGTTGGTAGCTAGTCAGTACCTTGGAATAATCTTTGCGAGCTCTCCAGAAAAATTCTTAGGCCCGATGAAATCGAGCATATAACAAGTTTGAATGCCAATAAACCTGAAATCCGCTACCCTACCGTCCAAAACTAGAGAGAGAGTCATATATTTCGAANGAAAGAAATCAATATACGAACCCTTATCGACGATTTATCTTCAGAGAATTTTTCAGAAAAATAATGTAAAGATGCCCTGGCGCTGTTCTTTCTGGTATCAATTCGCAGCTCCAAGTTACTGGGGTGGTTCGCCATATTAGCAATCCTTGATAATGTACACAGTCGATGATCAAAGGCTATCACCCTGAAATGAAAAAGTTTATGGCAGAGGAAAGAATTCTAGAAAAAGTTTGGCGGGATTTGTTGGTAGCTAGTCAGTACCTTGGAATAATCTTTGCGAGCTCTCCAGCAAAATTCTTAGGCCCGATGAAATCGAGCATATAACAAGTTTGAATGCCAATAAACCTAAAATCCGCTACCCTACCGTCCAAAACGAGAGAGAGAGAGAGAGAGAGAGTCATATATTTCGATCAGAAGAAGATTCCAACAAAGGGAGGAAGAGGAAAAATGGGCAGGTGGAAGCACCTGAGGGGCTCAACGGAGGAGAAGGGGAGAACTAGGCAGGAAAGATTGAGGGCGGAGTGGTAGAGATGGGCGAAAAGTGCCNCTCTCCAGCAAAATTCTTAGGCCCGATGAAATCGAGCATATAACAAGTTTGAATGCCAATAAACCTGAAATCTGCTACCCTACCGTCCAAAACGAGAGAGGGAGTCATATATTTCGATCAGAAGAAGATTCCAACAAAGGGAGGAAGAGGAAAAATGGGCAGGTGGAAGCACCTGAGGGGCTCAACGGAGGAGAAGGGGAGAACGAGGCAAGAAAGATTGAGGGCGGAGTGGTAGAGATGGGCGAAAAGTGCTGCAAAGGCTCCAGCCAAAGAGGGATAGTTGTATAACACGAGCCTTGGCTTCTCCTGTCCTCTTTCTTCTGCGTCGATGTGAGCTTCGAGAGCCTGCAGAGCAGCTGGCGATCGGAATCCTTGCCGGATCGGCAACAGCAATGTCAGGCTTGCGGCGCTCGCTGCCGCGTTGCTCCCCTTTAAATTGAAGCCCGAAGTGAGGCGAAGCATCGCTACCCGACTACTGAACCGGTTCTCCNGTATAACACGAGCCTTGGCTTCTCCTGTCCTCTTTCTTCTGCGTCGATGTGAGCTTCGAGAGCCTGCAGAGCTGCTGGCGATCGGAATCCTTGCTTGATCGGCAACAGCAATGTCAGGCTGCCGGCGCTCGCTGCCGCGTTGCTCCACTTTAAATTGAAGCCCGAAGTGAGGTGAAGCATCGCTACCCGACTACTGAACCGGTTCTCTTGGTTTGCTCGCCCTATTTAATAGTTCTAATTGGATTTTTTCCGCTTGATAAAATGGAAAACGAGGACCATAATGGAAAAGACGAAGGCGGAGCCCGATAATAGAGTGGAAGGAGGAATGGGGAAAGCCGGGCGGCGGCCATGGCACTGGCAATGGATATGGCGCTGCTTACTTAGCTCTTTCACCTTTGTGGTTTTGTCCATTTCGGCTCCCGAGGCTTCTGAATCATCGCCGGAAACTTCTAGGGCTTTTATTTCGTGATCAAACGGCGAAGGTGGATTCTCTTCTTGCTGTGGAGATTCAAAGATTTTTTGTGGTACCTCTTGGGTAGGCCTTTCTATTTCTATTTTCGCTATATGTAACGCTGGTTGTTCTTTGGTTTTTCCTCCTTGCTCTGATTCGGCTTCTTCGAATTCTGGCATTTGGCGCGATACCGTTTCTTCTTTCTCGGGTTTTTGGATATCGCTATAGGTATGCAATTCCTTTTGAATCAATGCAGGGAACTCGCGTTTTATCGCTTCATCATAGGGAGATGGTTGGAGCGGCGATCCTTCTGGCTCCACTGCTCCTCTTATCCTGGGTGGAGATGTAGTAGGTTCTGTTGCTTTTTCCTTCATGGTTAGTTGGTGTGGTGATCTGTCAGTCTTCATCATCACCCTTATAATGGGCAGCGGTTTTGGTTGCTCCGCTGCAGTATCATCATGTTCTAGTACTTTTCTGTCATCGTGCGTACTAGGAAAAGGCCGAGGTTTCAGTAATGTTGGCGATTCTATATCTCGTGCAAGTTCCCCCTCTTCATATCGGTATAATTCTTGTTCCATCAAAGCAGTGGTACGTTCTGCGCTATCAGGTGGTTCTAGTATCGCCCCATTGCGTGCTAGTTCCTGCATAGGACTTTCTCTTTTATGCGCTTCTTCCTCATCCGGTTGATTAAGTTGTTCCGGTTTCTGTTTAGATACTTCCTCCATAAAATGTCGAATCCTTGGTCCTTCGAGCTGTTTTTTCTGCTTACTTTCGAGCGGCTGTAAAAGTGGCATCGAAGAATCAGTAGCTTGCGGAACATTTTGTGATTCTCGTTCTGATGGTCTTACTGCTAGCTTGTCAGGTAGCTGAGCCCCCACAGCAGGACGCAATGTCTCTTGTGCTTCTATTTCATTGGGCAGTTTGAGTTGCAGTTCTGCTTCTACATGCAAAGTCTCTTTAGTCATCTTATAAGGTTCCTGTGATTCTAGCACCACTTTGATTTCCAGCGTTTTTGCATTTGGGATCTTTTCTATCTCCGCTTCTGAGTCGAGCAATATGGTTTCTTCCTGTTTTATTGGCTTTCTATTAAGCTGCCCTCTTTGCTGTCCTTCTTTCTCGATTGTCTTCCATGGCTTAGCTCTCTTGTGCACCGATACTTCTTCTTCTTGCAATTCTTGCTCTTCTGATTCTTTGTACGGTGGCTGTTCTGCAGGTTTTTGTTGTTTGGATTCGTGACTGGGTTCTGGATGACGTGTTTTAAACACAGCTTGAGGTGTTGGCGCCTCTTTTTCCTCTAGTTGAATGCGTTTTTGCTTTGGCATCACTGATTCCTCTATCTCTTTCACAGCTTGAGGTGTTTGAGCCTCGTTCTCAGGTTTTATTACCTTTGGAAACTGTTCATGTGACTTTAATTGTTGAATTTCTTCATCAGCTAACTGTGGAATTTCCATTTCTTTTTCATCATTGTAGGTTGGCATTACACTTTGTAATTCTTTTAGTCGTTCTGTCCGTTCTTTACTTTGATGTGGCTCATGGCTCTTGGTTTTATCTTCTTCTTTCTGTTTTGCTTGGAGCTCATGCTCTTTCTCTTTTAGTGATCTAGACTCTTTTATTTTGTTTGCTACAAGCTTCTCAAATTCTTTTGATTCTTTTTGTTGATATCTTTGTTGTCTTTCTGGAGTCTCTTTGGTATCTGGTTTCTTAGGAGTTGTGCGTTCTTGTTCTTGTGGTGCTTTGAATTCTGTCCTGTCAAGAGTTTGATAGGGGGCCTCCACTGTAGGTTTCTGATGTTCTTTGGATTCTACATGTGGTATCGAAGATTCAGTAACTTTGTTAGCTTCTTTAGTTTGTGACTCTGGTTTTGATGTTTCTATTGCTTGTTTGTCAGGTAGCTCAGCCCCCAAAGAAGGACACACCCGCTCCTCTGCTTCTACTTTCTGGGCCGGTTTGGGTTGCATTTTTGATTCTACAGACAAAGACTTTTCAGGTTTCTTATAAGGTTCCTGCAATTCTGGCATCCCTTCGATTTCCAGCATCTTTGCAATTGCAATCTCATCTTTATCTTCTTCTGGCACCAACAATGGAGTTGCTTCCTGATTCGTTGGCTTTTTACTAAGCTGCGCTCTTTGTTCTTCTTTCTCCTTTGTCTTTCCAGGCTCAAGTTTCCTGTGCACCGGTGATACTTTATCTTGTGATTCTAGCTTTTCTAGTCCCATCAACTTTGTAGTTTTTGATGCTAGATAGGATGAATCCTCTGCAGGTTTCTGGTGTTTGGATTCTTGATTTTGTTCTGAGCGTTGTTTTTCTTTCTTTGCTTTCGTTTCTGGTTTCTTGAAAATAGAGAAATCTTGAGCGGTTTGCATCTCATCTTCCTCTGGTTGTAAGAGTTTTTGCTTTGGTATCATTGATTCTTTTATCTTTATCACTAACTTGTGTTTCTGAACTTCTTTTTCAGGTTTTATTTGCTCTAGAAACTTTTCTGGTGACTTCAAGATGATGTCACGTTTGAAACTTTCTTCATCACCTAACTCTTGAATTTCTTTTTCTATTTCTTGATTGTAAGTTGGCATTACATTCTGTGTTTCTCTCTGTCTTTCTTTGCTTTGATGTGGATCAGAGTTCTTGGATTTATATTCTCTCTTTTGAGATTGAAATTCCTGCTCTTGTTCCTCAAGTGATCTAAACTCTTTTATTTTTGGAGCTTTAAATGGTAGCCCTGCAATAGGTTTCTCTGATTTCACTGATTCTTTTTTCTGATATCCTTCTTGTCCTTTTGAAATCCCGTTGGTTTTTGGTGCTTTAGCAGTTGATAGCGCTGGTTCTTCTAGTGCTTTGAACTCTATCATATCAGAAGTCTGATGGAGTGTCTCCACTGTAGGATTATGATGTTCTTTGGATTTTATTTGTTCTAGCATTGGTGTTAATTCTTTCTGTAAAGTGGTTGACTCCTTAGGTAGGGGTTCCTCTTGTTTTCCCGGTTCCGGTGATTCCGGAATAATCTCATCATGACTTTTTCTAGTGATCTGAAATTCTTGCTCAACTTCTTCATGAGTTGTCACTATTTCCATCTTTCCCTTTTGTACCTCTACTTCTTCTGGTTGGTCTAGCTCTTCTTCTACTTCTTTTTCTTCTGATTGTTTTGGTTGTATAGCCTCTACAAGTCTTTTACTTTCTCTCATTGTCGGCTTCTGAGCTTTTTTTTTCATTATTTCCTGTTCTTGCTGGAGAAGTTGTGATTCTTCCTCTAGTATAAGCAACTTTTTGGTTGCAGATGTTCTTAC
Organism: Phalaenopsis hybrid cultivar; assembly: GCA_002079205.1. NCBI lineage: Eukaryota > Viridiplantae > Streptophyta > Magnoliopsida > Asparagales > Orchidaceae > Phalaenopsis > Phalaenopsis hybrid cultivar. The sequence goes on along the minus strand of JXCR01126875.1, from coordinate 29,333 downwards.
ATCAGGTTCCTTCCGTTGGTGATTTTTATCTTCATGAAATTCTTCCTTTCTCAAATACTCAGCAGCTTTGGGCTTTACACATGCTGGCACTATTGCTAGCTTTTCTTTTTCCTGCAATTCTTCCTTGCTCCGTTGAGAATGTTCTTCATCTTCGAGCCCTTGATCTGGTGTTGTGACTGGAGGCTTCTCACATGTTGGCGCTATTATAGGTTTCTCATGTACCTGAACTTCTTGCTTATGTTGTTTTAATCCAGCAGCATCGGGCTTCTCATATGTTGGCACTACTATGAACTCGTCTTGCTTCTTCACTCCATCATCATGTTGTTGTAAGTCTTCCTTTATATCTTCTGATTGAATCAGCCCTGCATCTAGTGTTTGATCAGGTTCTTTGACTCCAACTTTCTCATTTGGTTCTGAAGATTTCTTAGCACTTACTTTCTCACGTGGTGGTTGTATTATAGTCTTGTTTTCTAGCTCCTGCTCTTCTGGTTGCTCTACATCTTTTTTAGGTGCTTCAAATTTTCTTGATTCTGCAACTTCAGATAGTTTATGCGCTATCCCAGTTGGTTTCTTAGCCTTTTCTTTCATGTATTCCTCTTCCTTCTGGAAAGATTTATATTTTTCCTCTAAATCTAGGGGCATTCTTGTTTTCGATACCTCTTTGACATGACCCATCCATTGGTGATCTTCATCTTCATGGAGTTTATGAGCCTTTGTTTTCGGTTCTTCCTTATGTGGCAACTCAACAGCTTTGGGCATTTCACACGCTGGCACTTCTATAGGCTTCTCATCTTCCTGTACTTCGTGTTCATATTGTTTGAAGTCTTTGTCTGGTTCTTTCGGTACTTGAACTTTTCTGGTTCTCATTTTCTCATATGATTGCACTTCTATTGGTGTCTTCCGCTCATTCACCTCCTTTTCTTGTGATTGCTGTAACTGTGGTTTTACTTTTGCTTCTTTTTCTGCTTTTCTTGGTTCTGCAGCTTCCTGCATTTCTTTAGGCGCTTTCAAAGTCAGCTCCTCTGTTATCTGTTTATAAAGATCTAGTGATAATTCTTTTGACTTCAGTGACTCTCTTGCTCTGAATGGCTCTTCATCTGGACCCTTTAGTCGGCGATCTTCATCATCCTTGAATCCATGAAGCAGCTGCTCTAGTTCTCTGTGTTCCTGCTCTTGTTTTTGCATTGCTTCCTCTTTTTCTTGTGATTTTGTTGGCCGTTTGGCTTTCATTACTTGATCTGTTATCTCTAATTGAGATTTTCCATCCTTTTGATGAGGCTCGATTGGCTCTTCCTTAATTTCAATTGATGCTCGTCTCTCTATTTCAGAGTCCGTTAGTTGGGGCGCTGCATCCTTGGTTCCTTCAATCTCTATTTCTGATTTTCTTCTATCTGGCCCCTCTTCATAGCTCTCCTTTGGTCGTAATTCCATTCGTCCATCTTCTGATTCAATCTGTTCTGCTTCTAGCACTTCATCAGCTGTCTTCACTTTTGGTTTCTCACGTTTTATCTCTCTGTTCTCTTCTATTTGTATGTCTTCGTATTCCTTTCTTGATTCAATCAGCTCAGTTTCCAGCACCTGATAAGGTCCCTCCACACCTGCTGCTCCTGGTTGCAGCTGTTCAGCCGGCGAGGGTTGCATTGAATCTCTTGCCATCTCCTTTAACTTCTCCTTTCCTTTATACGGCCTCATCAGCTTAGGCTTTCCATTCTTCTCTTCATGTGTTGGTACTTGTGTTTCTACTCGTTGTTCCTCTTGAATCAGATGCTCTGCTGTTTCTTCATCTCTTATCCACGAGCACTCATTCATTAACAATTTCGGAATCGAAATGAATAGGATTTTCTCTTCTTCATCAAACGATGCATCGATACCATCCCAATCCACACTTTCAGGAACAGGAAATGACTCGTCGAAACTTTCAATTGAGACCTCTCGAGTTATGGCTACTCTTCTGGTGATTACAGCCTGTTGGCAAGCAATGCGTCCTCCTCCTCTGATGCTAATCTGCTTTTCTTCCTCGTTTGCAGCTACGTCAATCTCATCTTTGCTGAAACCTGCAAGTTCTTCAAATTTTCAAAAATCTGATTGAAATTGCAGCGAATAAGTGAGAGAAGTATATGTTTCTGGTGACCTGGTAGGTGGGCAGCGAGAATGAAGACAGCCTCGGTTTCAGTTGAAGCGAAGGTGAGATCTCCTTGTTCTCTGGTTAGTCTGACTCCTACTTCCAGCTCCATGTCTAATGATTCTCGCTATCTCTTGTTGCTATTTTTTGAACAGTTGGCCTTTGACTCTTGAGAAGAACGGATACTTTACTTCCAATTTTGGGTAGTAGAGATGCCGAAGGTGAGTGGAAAAAAGTGGCTTTGCGTGTATAAGTTTAATTGAGTATATTTTTAATTGGCTGCTTTTTTTTGTTCTTGTTTTTATTTAGGGGAATTTACATACCAAACACACAATTCATATGCATGAAATTGTTTGATAATAGGACTATCTATAATGTGATATTCAAGATTTGAGTGTTATAGGAGTAAATATGATAGTTTAGGTGTGGGACATGTAAATACATGATACTTATGTGCTATTTATGTAAATAGACCCTTTTAAATTATAGGGACTTGAGGCTTACCCTACCCTATTAGGAAAAATATTACATGTATTATAGTAATTTATTTTGCTGCATTTGTAGTAATAAAACATATATATTAATAAGCCTACCAAAATAGCTTTAACTACATAATAATTAATAACTGCGTAATTAAATGCCTTTCAGGATGATTCGATCTTAACGACTAACAAAAAAAAGTTAATTTTACTTGCCATTTTTTCTTATCATGTAAATTTTAATTAATTAAGTTCAATCTTAGTTTTTTGATCTGATTAAGACCGTAGGATGGATAGAGTTGCAAATGAACCAAGCCAAGTCGGGCAAGACTATGTTTAAGCTTCAGCTTGTTTATAAAATTCGAGCTTGAGCTCAAATTTAGTTTTTGGGGCGGCGTTCGAGCTTGAACTTGTTTAAAAAATCTGAACCCGAGCTTTAATCGAGCTGTGTTTATGTTCACATTGAGTTGTTGTTTGAGTTTGGTTCTCCTTTATTTCATATGATGGTAATCGATTCATTTCAAACCAATTAACGAGTAAATTATCAATCTATTTAATTTATATTCAAACAATCCTTATTGGGCAAATTAAAAGAATGTGTTATTGTGGTATTTGTTCTTCTATCAAATAAAATAATTAATATTGTTAAGTTATTTATTTTCTAATTAAACGAATTTTATTGAATATATAAATGAGTTATGTATTAAATTTATAAAAATAAATCTGCTTTAAGTGAACAAGCTATTAAATACACAATTAAAATAAACTCATAAATGCATAAATTATATGAATAATTACAAATTAAAAGTGCCTTTAATTTTGTCTAATTTTTAAATAAAATAAATGAGTGGCCTAGGAGTCAACATTTGGGCAAAACAAATGTTTGTCAAAGTGGATGGTAATTGTCATAACATTTCATGGTAACTTCTTGGTTAGTACAAAGTGGTTGACAGCTAAACAAACTTGATTATCAGTGACATACCAAGATTTGGTTTCCTTTTCACTTGCAGAAAAAAAAATGAGTGATTTTTAAAATTAAAATTATTTTGGATGCGCATTAAACGAAATTAAAAGATTTAAGATCCATCCCATGTAAATGGAGGAATTATTGCGTGCGAACACCACATGCATCTCTGCATGCGGTGTCCGATCCTGGCCGTGATCTACGGTCAGGATTATTTTCGTTTTTTTTTTTTAAAAAAATTTAGGTGAGGCTCACCGAAATACATCGGGATCTTAGATCAGGTGATTTACGGTCCGGATCGGACACCGCACGCAAGCTCATCCGTATGGAATAATTTTTCATGTAAATGACCTGCATATCCATGGTTGAACTGGCTTAATAAAATAGGCTCAATTTAACAAAATACAAACTATTGAGTATGTACATACATACCGCACGATTCTTATGCATTTATATATCTAACAGCCTAAACTTCAATATTTACATGCATGTCACTCAAATCTTTAATATCACATCAAAAATATCACTCTCACCAACTGTTAAAATGTTAAATATATATTTCGTACAGAGGGCTGTAAACAAGCCGAGCTTGAGCGAGCTCAGGCTTGACTTTTGTTCGGCTCGTTTGAAATAACTCGTTTTCAAAATTGGCTCGTGTTCGAAATTGGCTCGTGAACAGTGTGTTCGTGTTCGGCTCGAAATTGACTCGTAAAAATTAATTTAAAAAATAGATGTAAAGTGAACCAAATGTATACAAAAAAAAGTACTAACCACATTACCACACAATGTGTTATGATTTAAACTTATATATAAATGTATATAATATATTATTATATAATTAATATATGTAATATATTATTGTATAAATATTTTTATAATTTTTTTTTATTTCGAGCTAAAACTAGCCGAACACAAGTGAACAAAGAGCTGTTTGTGTTCGGCTCGTTTATTTAACGAACGAGCCGAACACGAGCTACATAACGAGCTGAACACGAGCTACATAACGAGCTGAACACGAGCTACATAACGAGCCGAACACGAGCTGTTCGCGAACAATGAGCTTTTTCCACAGCCCTATTCGTACATAGATTTACACAAGTATTATGAATATAAATATGAAATTTTAGGTTTTAGATATGTAATTAAATTAGAATGTTGTGGTATCTAAATTTTTCAAATATTTATGTGCACGGTTTAAAATAGCCTAGAATATCCATTTTATGCAGGAAAATCTAAAAAGCAATGGCTTTCAGCTTGCAGGCCCTGTATGCAATAAAAAACTTAGTTCATTTATCAACCTGTAATTCTAAATTTAAGAATATCCTGGCATATGCCAAACATTGGTTGATAAGAATAAAAATTTGAGCAGCAGCATCATGAAGTGATGTTGCCGGCTTGGCATGTAGTGTAGCCCTCGGGCACCCTCGAATATTCTTTATAAAGTAGAACAATAAGTGTCTTGGTCAAAGCAATAATTTTCTTATAAGCGCTCAAACATGAGACTGATTTATTGAGAATCTTTGCATTCTTATGGTTCATAGCCCCTGTCTTCTCCCCTCTCTTGAGGTTAAGGTCTCACTGGCTTGGGCGCATGAAAACGAGGCCTGAGTGTGGACGTTTGTGCTCAAGCATGATAATCACATTTCTTTTGAATTTTTTTATAAGCAAAGTAGTAATTTTGCATTTTCCATGATTGCTTTGCATGAATACTATACTCTGACTAATAAAGAGATAAAAAGAATTATACATGTTTTTTTTTTTTAGTTTTGTAAATTAAAATATGTAGTATGCTTGTATTACTTATGGGATAAAATCCATTGCAGCAATTTGTTTAATTTTAATGTGTAAAATTTGTGTGCTTTTTTACTTCGAAGTGTAATGTAGAAATGATTTTAAAAATTTTGATATTTAGTTGGAAGAAAAACAAATGAGGAGTTGAACATTCGAAAGTGCCAAAGTGTTTCAAGATCCCGTCTATGGAATCTTACCAACGACGGTCAGACTCTTTCAACCACATTGACTTCATTTGAATCCACTTGTTAAGTGTGAATGATGCTTTGAAGGGCTGGTTTTTTTCATGACTACGAAAGAGTTTGCACTCTGATGGTTCAATAAGGACGGTCAGACTCTTTCAACCACATTGCCTTCATTTGAATCCACTTGTTAAGGGTGAATGATGCTTTGAAGTGTTGATTTTTTTCATGACTACGAAAGAGTTTGCACTCTGATGGTTCAATAACTTAATATTGGGAGCAGTAACTTCTTTTGCATATTTCAAGAGGTTGCTCATAGTATAGTTTTCTAGTGCTCAGAAACCTCACAAAAATTCACAAGCATTGTGGCGACTTTGCTAGAAGCTTGGAGAAACTCTTTGTGTTTTTGTAAACCATTTTTAGGAAGATATGCTAGAAGTACAAGATTTAGAACCTGCATTTGCCCATGTTGCCAAAGCTCAAGGGTTAAAGAAAGGATCGTTTTGTTATGCACTTAACCTATAGCATCCAAAGACATTAACCAAGTTGATAGAATTGACTAACAATTACATATAAATGGAAGAGTATAACACGACATAATCTCCTCTGAACTAAACATGCAAAGAGACACCCCCTAAACAGAAACTTTCATAAGGCAACAAGATCAAACTTTGAAAAACATTGATCTCACCAGTTTCATGAGAAGTTCCAAACACAAAGAGTAAACTTTGCTTGAGAGAAAGGCAAAATTAGTTCAGGAGATGCAAAAAGATCACCTTTTATAAAGGAGTTCTCCACCCCAAATTGATCAAATACCACAACAAAACTCCTTTAGAGCCTTGATGACTAGGACTGTCAAAACGGCTCGTTGTTCGCGAACAGCTCGTGTTCGGCTCGTTAATTTCGTTCGATAAGTTAACGAGCCGAACACGAACTAAGATATGTTCGTTCGTGTTCGGCTCGTTTTGGCTCGAAATACTACTCATCAAGTATATATATATATACTATATATATA
>JXCR01126875.1:2427-22449 GCA_002079205.1 Phalaenopsis hybrid cultivar | reverse complement strand
TGATTAGGGTTGTTAAAAAGACTCTTTGTTCTTGAACAGCTCGTGTTCGGCTCGTTAAGCAAACAAGCCGAACACGAACACACTTTTTGAGCTCGAAATATAAACGAGCCGAACACGAGCGAGCTTGGCTCGCTCGTGGGCTCGTTTACACCCCTATTGATGACCAATGCTTTAGAAACAATCTAGAACAAGAAGCATTTTCATATGCTTGTGTCCATGAAGTCAGGAGAATAAATAACTGACCCATAGAGATACTAAGCTTATCATCTAGATTATGAATATTACATAGAGCATCATTATCTCTAAACTCTAATTGAGGAACAGTGCAAGGAAAGAAAACTTAAGAAATTTGTAGCACTGGAAGAAATAACTCGAAGGTAAAGAAAATTCAAAAAAAAAAATCACAATCAGCTTGCCTGCACCCAAATGATACATATTGTAAGTGTTTTCCTGACTATACTTGGCGAGGATGAAGTTGAAGCATCAAGCCAAGGCAGCCAGAAGAAACTCCGTCTGAGAAAACTATGTATGGAAACATCATCCCAACAATGAATCGTGTATCAACCACCAATTGTCTTCCTAGAGGAGGATTTAATTGTAAAGAAAAACTCTGATATTGACACATTTATGGATACAACTCAAATCATCAAGTACCAAATTGAAAACATTCTCTTTGACATAGGTAGTTTGATGAACATATTGTTTAAGTCTATTATTGAAAGGATGAACATAGGTACCGTGTGGCTGCCCATTACATTAGGATCGCTTTAATACTTCTCAGGTGAAAGAAATGAAATGATATTAACCATGGCCCTACCAATGACTTAGGGAGAAAATAAAAAACAAGTCACAATCATGACTAGCTTCATTGTAGTCGACTCCCCAACAACTTAAAAATTTTGATCATGTTCTTAAGAGATGAAGATGTGATCACGATTAGAGGCGACCTGGAACAAACATGCACTTGCTACCTTTGAGCAAAAAAAATGTTATGTAGCGAAGGGTGCTAAAGTTGGATACCAAATGCGGAAGCAGCCTGAGAACTTTGTGGTGTTTGAAGAGGTTTTTGCCACAGAGGGCGACAATGGTAAAATATTTTAGCTAAGCACTGCTTTTGATGTAGGATATAAGAACACTTAGGGTCTGTTTGAGGCAGTTGTAGCTTAATAATAAGTTGATGTGCATCAGCTGCCTCAAGAAACTACTGCGGATAAGCTGACTATCTGTTTATTTTTTGCAGTTTGAAAATAGTTGTGCTGCTGCTGTTTCTAGACAAGCTATTTGTAACAGAATTGTTTATACCAGTACATTCTATACTTTAAATGCAAATATCTTGTGCAGAACATTACAAAATAAAGATAGAAACCTCATTTAACAGTGAGTAGCATGACTATTAAAATTTAAAGAATGTCAATTAAATATTTTTTAATAATATGATAATATTATTTTTAAAATGCAGACATCTTATAATATGAGCTAAGCTGTTCTTCAAGAATATTCTCAATGCCCGATCACTCTCCACTATGGAATCTTCCAGCCAATCTACCCATAAAAAATAGTCAACACCTATAAAACTGTCATCTGTAGCTATGTGGCTGGCATGAAGTGAGTAGAGAACATTGAAGTCCATAGTAGCAGTGCAATCCTAAGGAGGTACCGTAAATCCTCGAGCTCATCTTTTTTGAAGACTTAAGAAAATACATATCCTAGACATACCACAAGTAAAAATTGATAACATAAGCAATTAATTAAATTGTTATGTAGTTGTGAGATCCCAGAGAACTTAGTATATAAGTTAATGAATCTGTCACTACAAGAAGATAATAAACCTTTAACCCACTTAATACCAAGCTCATGTGTGTCACATATGCACATAACAAAATAAGGCTATCCAGAAGAACTCAGAAAACTGTAGCACTGAAAAAAGAGAGGAATTTGGTTGCATTCATTAGGATTTCACATGTGACACCAAATAATAATGACATACAGACCATCTAGAAGAACTCAAAAGGTCAAATATCTCATCATAGACCTCTAAAACTTACCAAAAGAAAAAAAGAGATGTAAAAGAAAAATAACACATACAAATTGCACAAAAAAATTAAAACAGTAAATATTAAACATTTAAGGAATAGAAATAAACATGAACTGTATAAATACTGATACAATAGACTGTGCCTGTCTGCAACAACCATTACAATTAACAGAAATAAAAACTAAGATTCCCTCGAATCAACCTCCAACTATCGCATTTGCTTGCACCTTCCCCATCATGCGTGCAGGTCTCGGGAACATCATTTTCGGTCTATGATAAAGACTGTCCAAGGCGGTAGTGCTGCGCTTCGGCATGGACATGTGCATGATCCACATCCGCCTTGAAAAATTTGATGTCGTTGTGGGAAGGATGCAACCGAATGTAATTGTGGAGAGTCATCATGACAATCATAATCTACACTTGTTTGAGAAAATGGTAAGAAGGTATATCGCGAAGTATAACCCATTTCTTCTTACAAACACTAATTTTTTTCTCAATGACACCATGCAAGGAGGAATATCTTTTGTTGAACATTTTTTTCTGCCCCGCGTGATATTACTGACTCACTCAAAATTAGGTATACGGTATCTTGTATCAGGATAGAGCTTAAGATACACTCGATGCAATCGATACCTGACATCGACCAAACATTATTTACATTATCTTAATTGAATGATTAGTGTCGCCAACATATGAGGATGTCATGCAAAAGGAGCATTTTATGTATGAATTATAATCATCACATATCAAGCATACTACAGCTGCAACTCTTCTTCCACGTCTTTCTCTAATTGCATCCATGTATTTTGGTATCGAAGTGGCTAATACATAAGCATCAATAAATTACCTACAACCATATAAGGTTATGAACAAAACCAACATAAGCAAATAACATTACATAAGTAAATAAAAAACATAAAAAGGAATGAAAACTCTTAAGTAAAGTGACATGCCCAAAGCAACATAAATCTCCAAAACAACATGAAAAATCATAAACAAATAAAAATGTTCAAAGCTAATAAACAAATAATAAATATGAAATGTCCCACAATAATCTAATAAAAGAACTGTCCATCAAATGTCACAGCTCCTATGAAAATAACATAGGTAAGCCACCTTACGGTCATCGTTTATCCTCATGAAAAAATCTCTCTAGGTCAAACATTCAAGCAACTTCATGAAGAATAAATACTACAGCAAGTCCTTACAAATTTCTGGAGTTTCCTCCGTTAATCGCTTAATCTGCTGGAAAAATGTTGCTTTTGATGAGCCATGGTCATTGGTGCATGAAGTCATCAATTCTGAGATCTAGCTTTTAAGAAAAGTAGATGAGTCGGGGTCATTGGTGCATGAAGCCATCAATTATGAGATCTAGCTTTTAAGGAAAGTAGCTCTCTCTATTTTTTTTTTTCAATATGTGGACTCTTTGACTGGCTCGTGTACTCAAATTCATGGAGGTTTGAGCTAGGACCTTCATTGGAATCACTTGTTTGATCATCTCCCAAATTTTTCGAGGATGCCACAAAAAATGGGGGGCACATGAATTTTTCCCTTTATCACAACACCTCCAAACATACGATCCAATTTCTCCTCCAACTTAAGATTGAAACCACTGTATTTAATTTTTTCGCAGCAGACACCACCCACAAATTCATATAACATGTTGGATTTAAAAATAATTTAAAAATTTAAATTCAAACAAATCAAGCACTAATACAAACAAATCAAGCACCATCTATCAGTCATTTTTTAAATTCTCTGTCAAACATCAAAGGTAAGGATAAAATCCCACCCCATATTTTTCATTTTATGCAATTCCATATAGGGTACCCTAAACATTGCTATCAACAAATAAAGCACCCTCTTTCAACATTTTTTCAAATTCTTTGTCAAACATCAAAGTTAATAATAAACCCCATCCCATATTTTTCACTTGATGCAATTCCATACAGGGCACCCGAAACACTGTTGTCAACAAAAAACACCCTCTTTCAGCCATTTTTTAAAGTCTATTTTAAACATCAAAGGTAAAGATGAAAATTCATCCCAATTTTATCATTTGATGCAGTCACATACATGGCACCCAAAACATTGCTATCAACAAATCAAGTACCCTCTTTCAACCATTTCTTAAATTCTCACTCAAACATAAAAGGTATAGATAAAAGTCAGTGCCATATTTTTCATTTGAGGCTATATAGGGCACCGAAAACATTACTATCAACAAATAAAACACTCCCTTTCAGTCAATTTGCAAATTCACAATCAAACATTAAAGGTAAAGATAAAACCTCATTCCATATCATATTCAACCACAAAATTGCAAAATCCGAATTCCAAATCATAAAGAGAAAACCACAAATCACAAAATCTAAATTCTCGCTTGAAACCACAAATGAGAAAACCAGAAATAGAAAACTCCTTCAAATCGTAAATGAGAGAGCCACAAATTGCAAAGAGAAAGTCATTCCATAAAAAAAAAATTGGTGGTACCATCGGAGGAAGGAGAGCATAGTTAATAGGCAAAGAATCAGAGATCGAAGGGAGGAGATAGAGGAGAGGCAACCCATTGTCACAAGAAATCAGAGAGAAAAAGGAAAGGAGAAAGGTAAACTATTGGCAATGGAGAGAGGCGCAAGAGAGGAGCGATCGAAAGGGGTGTGACCCAGGGCAAAAGAAACTCGAGAGAGAGGGCAATGGTGAGAGGGAAGCACCGAGAGGGACATGAGATTAATAAGTTCACAAAGAAACGTAGGCTGTAGGGTCGAACCTGCTACCTACATTTAACATAAATTTTTAAGCACCACTAACGTGCTGCAGTTTCCAAATGCCTCATCCAACATTTTCATAATGCACCACTCTAAATAAGATGTCCCAAATGGGTTGTTAGTCACCACACCATGAATACTATGATGTGTTCACTCTGTCAACTAAAGAGATGACAAGAGTTCCTACTAACATAGCCTATCATAGGCTGAATGTCAAACCGAAAGCCCAACCAGTAAAATAAGAGCTGCACTCTGTAGCACTCGTGCTAGCGAAAGCTATTCGGAGAAGTTATGTAAAAGTTGTTGCATGTCAGATACATCTGAGAGATGTAGTACCTAGATTGGATTGTCAATGTAATAATGATGTCAAAGTCAAATGATAATTGTCAAATGTGCGTCGACTTGACCAATCTTAATTCAGCTTTCCTAAAGGATGGCTAAACCTTGTCGCAGATCAATGAATTTGTTAACTCCACAGTCAAGCACTCAGTCATGAGCTTCTTAGATGGTTACGAATAGATCAAGATGCATCTAGTTGATGCCGAGAAGATGACATTCATCATTAAATAAGACAACTATTGTTCTAATCTAATACCTTTTGGGTTTAAATACATTGGAGAAACCTACCAACAAATGGTTGATGTGATTTTTTCTAATAAAAAAATAAAAAATTACGAGGATCTAATTGTCAAATTGATGTGACCACTAACCACATTGAGTATGAGGATATGATAGTCGATTTGGGTTTTGCTCAATGGAAAGGTGTGAAACATCCATTGTAAAAATGATTGTAAAATATCTCTCATATGATAATCTTTCTCTAAGCTTGTGGTAACGAAGTGAATGGGCAGTAAAAAATGAAAGTAAAAATGATTGTAAAATATCTCTCATATGTGAAAATAGAGTTGGGACAAAACTCTTTAAAATCTAGCATATTCTGAGAAATGAGAACTAACTTGCAAATATCTTGTTTATATGCAATCAATTGACTGAGGGATTCCCCAAAAAAACTCACACATCCAACTATTTAAGAGGTCAAAATTATGGACATGGATACTCACAGGTGCGGTACTATCTAAGAATATGTTTGGGGATTGCCTCCTCCTCCCGTGTGATGAGATAAACATTCCTCAAATCCTTTAAATCAACATATCCATCATATTTAAAAAATATGGATTTACATTAGAGAGGAGAAGATAATGGTTGCTACCAAACACCCCCTAATTGAGTCAAGTACTACTATAAATTTCAAGTTCATTAGTGTAATTTTTTTTATTAAGTTTAATTCATGCTTGAATATGATTAAGTTTTAAAATAATGTTGATACGTTCCTAAAAAAATCATATTAATCAACTTGAATTATGACACACATTTTGAACAAAAGCTTCAAAAATCAAAATTGAAAATGAATGCACTTCAATTTATGATCTAGTGAAATGGTCCCAGAGTGATGAAATAGATGGGAAAAAATTTGCGTACATAAGACGTACGCAGAGCTGCGTACGTCTGTAACCTGCAAACATGTTACAGGGAGGGTTTTAGGAGGTTATAACCGCGTTATACCCCTTGTAACCTCCATGTAACCTACCTGTACCTTCGAGTAAGTTCCGCGCTTCTGTTTTCATATATAGGTAGGTTACAGAGAGGTTACAGGGAGGTTATAGGGTGTATAACGCGGTTATAACCTCCTGAAATCCTCCCTATAACCTGTTTGCAGGTTACAGACGTACGCAGCTTTGCGTACGTCTTATGTACGCAAATTTTTTTCCAAATAGATGACATCAAAAACGATCCGACCCGAGTCCAAGTGGGTACAAATCATCTACTTAAAATAAATTTGTAAGCTTTGAAATATATTGTGACAACCAAAATGACATTAATCTAACAATTCTATAGTCAAACTGAGCATCTCAATGAGAGAATCCAACGAGCCTTAGTTCACTTAATTCAAACATCTTTAAGACACTTAAATGCTTATAAAATACTATTCGATCAAAAGGATTACTCTAGGCTGCCCGATTGAGTTTATACAATATTTATTGAGGATGTCATTCACAAACTATATAAATAGACTACGGGTTGGGACTTGTTTTTGAAGCAGAAAACTATAGAAGTGCCAAACTCTTGATGGTCTTTAAGCCCTCCCATCACTGAGTAGTTGTCGTCATTGCTAGACCACCATCATTGTGACAGGAGGACTACTGTCCTAAAGCCTTCGCCGCCGGAACACCGCTTCCCAGCCACCATCATTGAGCTATCGACGTCGTTTAACCATCATTGTCCATCCACAACCATCAACCAAAACGTCCACCATCGTCTGGTTGTCACCACCCCCGAACCACTATCTCCATTACGGGACCACCCCCATCTAGCTGCCACAACCATTGAACCACTGCTGTTAAGTGATTTTTTTGGAGACCACCAATGTCTCGTTTTTGTAACTGCAAGACCAACACTACTCGAACATCGTCTTCGACCCATCGCAACCGTCAGACCACAACTACTCTGCCACCACCAGTAGACCACCATTGCCCATCGACCACCATTGAGTCGTCGCCATTGTCGGCCCACCGTTGCTCGACCACCGTTGTTTACCCATTGCCACCAGTTGACCATTGCCATTTGGCCACCCCTCAGCCGGACTGCCACTGTCCGACTGCCACCATAGAGCCATCAGACAACCGTTGTCTAAATGTTGTCACCACTTGACTATTGTTGCTCGGCCTCCGCTGCCATTGACGTCGAAGCACCTCTGTCGCCACCTCCAAACCTTTACTCCCCAACCATCATCATCATCACCACCGGACTACCGCCACTAACGACAACGATGGCATAGACTTTCTGGCCCTTGGCCTTAACCTTCAATCTTCATCTTAAAAATTAGGTCATCGACACTTCTCCCTACATATTCCACTACTCCCTTAGCATAAGTCAAGTCGATAACCACATTAATGTAATATTGCTTTCGACTAGTCAATAGCGAGTAAAGTCTTATAACCTACATTGAAATAGTAGAACTATTTCAACTAGGCTAAGCCATGTGTTTTTTATTCTTTTGGATTTCCACATAAAAACTCCAGGAGTTCCCTCTATAAACTCTCCTTTTATCAGTGTGGTTGTTAGTTTATCATATGATATTAAGATATTGATATATCATTCTAATGACACGAATTTTTTGGCACACAACAGTTATTCATGCTTGCTTATTAGTTTTCATAGTGAATTCAATTTAAAATTGAGTTTTAATTAACGTAACTAATCATATCTTAAATGTTAATTATTTAACTTTATATCCTATTTATTAAATATAATTGTATTTATAGTTTTTAATAAAAGTTTCCTTAATTTATTACGCCTTATTTAACCTGTTTGGTGAAGTTTAAATAGTAATAAGAAAAAAATGCTTAAATTTATATATTTAGCTATTTATTTCATGTATATATATACATTTAATTTTTAAAAGTATTTAATTATAAAGAGATTGTTGATCTAGCAAATTAATGGTGACTACTTGAAGAAGAAAACTAAAGGAGTGCCAAACTCTTGAAGGTCTCTAAGCCCTACCATCACTGACTAGCTGTCGCCAGTACTAGACAACCTTCATTGTGATGGGAGGACCACTGCTCGAAAGCCTTCGCAACTGGAACACCGCTTCCTAGTCACCATCATTGAGCTATCGTCTCCGATTAACCATCGTTGTCCGACCACGACCATCAACCCGTCGCCACCATCGGATCTCTGTTTACCAGCCATCATTGTACGACTGTAATCTGGTCACCACCGGACCGTTGTTGCCTGGCCACAATTGTTTGGTTGTTACCAATGCTGAACTACTATCTCCATTGTAGGATCACCCCCATCTAACTGCAACATCCATCGCACCATTGCTGTCAGGAGGCTGTTTTGAGGACCACCAATGTCTCGTTGTTGTCACTGCAGGACCACCTCTGCTCGAACAATGTCTTCTAGCCATAACAATCATCAGACCACTGCTACCCAGCCACAACCATCAAGTTGTCGCCACCATAAAATCACAATTGCCCAATGACCACCGTTGAGTCGCCGCCAAAGTCTGTCCACCATTGCTTGACTACCACTGTTTGGCCATTGCCACTAGTTGACCACTATCATCTGGCCATCCCCTCACCCGAACCACCACTGCCCAATCGGCGCCATAGAGCCATCAGACCATTGTTGTCTAACTGTTGTCACCACTCGACTACTGCTGCTCGACCTCCACTGCCATTAACGTCGAAGCACCTCTGTCTCCGCCTCCAAACCTCTACTCCCCAACCATCATCATCACCACCACCGGACTACCCCTACTACCGACAACACTAGCATAGACTTTCTGGCACCTGGCCTCAATCGTCAATCTTCCTCTAAACAATTGAGTCATTGTCACTTCTCTCAACATATTCCACCACTTTCTTAGCATAAGTCAAGTGGATAACCACGCTAATGTATATTGCTTCAGACTAGTCTACAGCGGGTAAGTCTTATAACCTACATTAACATAATAGAACTATTTCAACTCGGCTAAGCTATGTGATTTTTTCTCTTTCGGATTTCCAAGTAAAAACTCACGGAGTCCCCTTTGTAAACTCTCCTTTTATCAGCGGGGGTGTTAGTTTATCATATAATATTAAGATATTAATATATCACTCTAAAGATAAAAATTTTGTGGCATGCAACAGCTATTCAGGCTTGCTTATTAGTTTCCATAGTGAATTCAATTTCAATTTAAGTTTTAATCAAGTGTAACTAATTATTTCTTAAATGTTAACTATTTAACTTATAGCCTAATTATTAAATATAATTGTATTCATAGTTTTTAATAAAAGTTGCCTTAATTTATTACTCGTTATTTAACCTGTTTGGTGAATTTTAAATTGTACGTAAATGCACCTTTCCTAAAATATCGAGCAATTCTTTTTAATTTATATGTTTTTATTAATGTTATTTCATATATATATATATATATATATATATATAGCTTTAAGCAATAATTTAACATTGATTATTGACGATCATTGGTATTTTTGGGATCCCGAAGAAGCGCATCCGCTACGCTCTTGCAACTAATTAATACAAATCAATTATGTAACCAAGTTCATGGTACCGCTGCTTCTAATAATACATCATAATGCGATCATAATGACAATGAAGGCCACATCATATTGTTGTTTGTCTTTGGTAAGCATGTGGGTGGCTGAATTTGTGTGGTGATTGATTAAGGTATGCTTCTGCAATTGGCTCTTTATATTGTAATTCTCTTTTATTGAATTCTGCAAATTTGTTACATATCTCCCCCTAGCTCTAACAATTTGTGTAAAATATTGAAAATTTTTTTATTGAGGTTGATTTTAGAAGGTCTCTAATTGCAAGAGATTGGCACCCAATAGATTTACAAGCATACCCCTCAATTCCTATGTGTTTACATATCTGATATCTTTTGAAAGTTAAATGCTGATATTTTTGATGTGGTATGAAAGATTTAGGTGGCACCCATAAATGTAAAAAGTAAAGTTTTGGTGTTAGATATATAAATAGAGGAAGTGGGTGGTATGTAAGTGTCATTTTTTTTATTCAAGTTTTGAGCATTTTGGCATTTATCATGTCTCAAGGAACGAATGGTTGTTTGAAGTTAAAAAAAAAAAGCTTTAAAAATAGCAAATTTATTCAAATTCATTATACTAGCGGAATTTTTGAAATTTACATCGAACATATATGATGTAAAGCGGAAGCAAATCCGATTGTATTTAAGGGTTATTGTCACGTTTGGTTTTTTTCGCAGGTAAAATAGGGGTCGATAATATAATTTTCGTCAATTTAGCGTCAAAACAATCCGCCACAATTTTTTTTTGTGTCTTGTTTGTGTCAACTATGCGTCAGTTATTGTTGAGGTTATGAGCATGCCTGAATTTTCGTCAAAAAAATCGAACGTTAAAATTAGCATCGAATTACTCTCATATTAGCATCAAAGAGTATCGAAAAACGGTGGATAACACATTATCGTTTTATCGTTGGATTAATGTAAATTCGACGCAAATCAGGCACAAACATGTAACATAGAAAAACATTGTAAAAAATAGTTACATTTTCACAACCTGCATGATACATTGAACCCACAACACAACAATATTCTATACAGCCATAGATAATCAAGTAAATATGAATAATGCAAAATCATATAATGTAATAAAGTGTCCCAGAAAATAACAACAAAATAAATGAAAAAATCAAGAATTAATGTTCAAAGTAATGCTAAAAATAGATAAAAGAAATACAGAAAGTAATGCCTAATCCTCATCTCCCTCCCTCTCCTTCTCCTCCTCCTCCTCTACGGTTGTCATTGACCGCTTGCCCCAAAATGCTAAAGTCTCTGTCATGCGCACTATAAAGCCCTCGACCTTATGTTGGCTTTCTAGCATCTTTGCGTGCAACTGATTGATCTCTTTATTCATCGCAGCACTCTGCCTTGCAATACCATCCTAGTCTAGCTATGAGGACCTCCGATAACTTAGTACGAGACCATGGGAGATCACGGTCTAGAATGCTATGTCCTTTGCACCAAGGCCATACACCCTCCCTTTCTTCTTCCCTGCCACCGGAGTCCAAAGCTCAAACTCAGACTACACAGTGGTAGAACGGCTACCACTGTTACTGGCGAAAGTTTCGGGCTGAGTGGCCAGGTGTCTCTCTTGGAGTTGCTCAAACTTCACCCGCAAAATTAAAATCAATATTTAATTAGAACTTTGAATAATAAAAGTTCAAATAAAGTTTTTAATTTTTTTTCCTTACTTACAACAACTCGTCGGGAATGTCACGAGGCCCACTGTTGTGTCTCTGGGCGCCGATTAGTTTGGACGTGCAAATTCACAACAAATGGCTCACGGCTCAACTCCTTGGTATGTGTAGCATAAAAGATTGGTGAGTCATATATTTACGTCCAACATTGAATTTTTAAATATTTAAAAGAAGCTTACCAGCCGTGTTTCGTAAGAGAGACTGATCCTCCAATATGGAGCGTAGCTTCCTTGGCACCCTTCGTCCCCCGGTTTGCTCAGTTAATCTCCCTCTTCCTCCCATAAGCAGGAGAGGCCCAAGCTGTGATCAGCTGACCCCAAAGCTCCTCCCCAATTCAGGTAGGTCGCTTGTCCTTCTGACGAGTTGTGGTGAACTTTTCACCAAGTCGATGCTTGCCTTGAAGATCCGTCAGATTTGATGGTGGTACTCTGGGAGCCAGGAGAAAAATCTCTGCAACATAAAAAATTATTCATGTGTTGTTATAACAAAGTAAGTTAAATTTGTAATTCTGATTCAAATTGCATGATCATACCTTAAACTCCGAAAATCACAAATGTCGAGTGGTTGCTGGGATTTGCTTTCAGAAGAGATAAGGTTAACTACACCTGCTTCGAATAATCTGTGTAATGCATGTCATGGGCCTCTTATGGGAAATGGACCTGCTTAAGAAAATAATAAATTACAAAAAAGATATAAAATGAAGAAGAACAAACATAATATAACGTTAGAAATAACTTACGAGTCGCCCTCCGACAGTAAATGTACCCTCAGGAGTCGAGGGGCCAGCCTCAAGAGGTGGGGGAGCAAGTGTGCCAATAGGTGGGGTTGGAACTTGTGAGGAAGGTGGGGGGAGTGTGGGTGTGGGAGCAGGCGTGCCATCAGCTGTTGGAGCAGATGGAGGAGTAGAAGTGCCAACAACAGCAGTAGGAGCAAATGGAGGAGCATGTGAGGAAGCAACAAGTGGGAAAGCATTAGGTGGGGGAGCAAGTACCGCGGAAGGTGTGGCAGTAGCGGGTGGCAGAGCAGGCGCGGAAAAAGTAGTGAAAGTAGCAACAACAAAAAATGCCCCCCTCTTCTGGCTCATGTAGGCGGTCTCTAATGTTCCCCTAACATGGGGTCTCTTAAGCGGCTGACCACCAACACCATCTGTGGCCATCTATAAACAAAGGAAAAACATTAGTAACACTAGCAAAAATAATAATGAGCATAAAAAAAAATAAAAGAAGGAAGGTGCAAAAAAAAATTTAGGAAAAGTAAGACATAATTAGCAGCTATGTCTAAAACTAAAATAACAAAATTAAAAGAAGTACAGTAGCAGTAACCACTAATCCAAAATTACATACCAATGTTATTAAGTTCTATTAGAGGAGCTCGTCATCAAAGATGATCCTACAATTTCTTCTTCAATCTCCTTATCATCCTCAACCATAGGAAACTCTTCAAAATCCTCGCGGTAACCTCTAGCGCAAACAGTTCATCGTTTGTGCTGACCTAAATGCAAAAGTATGACATACCTTCCTCTTGGTGAATTGGTTTTATAATACTAATCAGCTCAATAGTATTTCTTGGTTTATTCTTCATAACCACAGCCCAATCAACTTTATCCCTTGCTCTATCAAGGCATCGAAGGTGATAAACCTGGGTAACTTGGCGTGCCAAAACAAATAGATTAAATTTTCATATCATCTGCTCATTTTGAGTTTGATTATATCATTAGGCGTAACTTTTCGTGTTCCTTGATTCATAATACGATCAAACCAATGATAGTTGAACAAGTACACAGCGTAGCAGACATTACCTAGATATTGCAATTGAATGACTTCGTCAAGTACACTGTAATAGCTAATCTCACTATGTGTGTGTGTTTTATTTAACAATGAAACCACAATTATATGTCTTCTTCCCTTCACACCAGGAACTCATATGGAATTTATAACATTTTACATCAAATATTTGTCATGGAGTAAGACTGCGATTAGGTCATCAAGCAAGATCTAGTAATCTTTGATCTGTGATTCCATTGCTTATATTGTTGGACTATAACAATTTTTGAGTTACTATTGGTTTAACTTCAAATGTGGTGGTTATATTACATGTGATTATAAGTTACTTCTATGTATGCATACTTCGAACCATCTCGAAAATTTTGATTCAAAAATCTTGCTTAAAAGAGACTCATCTTCTATGTTAAAGCTGNATATATATATATATATATATATATATATATATATAACATTCTCAATAATAAATGAACATATTGAGTTTATGCACCATGAATCGCTTTGTATAAATGGTTAGACTTTATTGCAACTCATTAGGACATATAATACAGCTGCTTGAATCAATTTATCCCTTAGAAATCGTGTCACATGCCTCCCTGATGGCTTCTTTGATATTTGAAATATAGATAATTTTGTTGTGAAGGCAAGTCACCCAAAGTTCCTCTGGACGCGCTTTATTTTTTATGAGTTTTTTAATTTTATTTAAAAATTTGCATCACAAAATAGTTTTCATTAACTAAGATGGTAGTTTAACATGAAATAAAATGCAACTCACAATTATAAGTGATATGCAGAAGGGCATACCTCTCAAATTGATATATCCATTTGTACCACATAGGACCCCCTAATATAGTCTCATGACATAGATGCATAAGTTGATGCTTTACAGAGTCAAGGAAACAAAGAAGAAATCTTTTCTTGAGCTTATATAATAATAAAAGAATACTCATATAATGTTTTCTTAGTGAGTCAATATTCAGAGTCCCTGCATAGAACTCTTTGAAGAATATGCTTACTCAATTAAGCAATCAAGTACATTCAGTAGTGCATGAAATGTAATTCGTAAGAAGCACTGCAAAAAAATATATGACAGTTATGACTCTTTATGTCAAACACCTTACCCATTTCTAAGTTAAAATAACTGTTCAAATTTGAGACACAATGACCCTCACTCACTCCCCGGCAACGGCGCCAAAAACTTGACCGGCGACTTTATATATGCTTAAAAAAGATAAAGATGTATATATAAAATATTCAATAATGGTAAAGTCACACTTATCAATGCAAGTATACGATAAATATGGACATAATAAATATTCAATAATTGTAAAGTCACACTTATCAACGCAAGTATACATATCGCAATATGGACGTAATAAATATTCAATAATTGTAAAGTCACACTTATCAACGCAAGTATACGTATAGATGGACGTAATAAATATTCAATAATTGTAAAGTCACACTTATCAACGCAAGTATACGTATCGATCAGATTTAATTCCTCAGCAACTGCACCAAAACTTAATAACAGTTATAGATTCGATAAAGATTTACTCACTCAATCACTCCCTGACAACGGCGCCAAAAACTTGACAGTGACTTTTTATATGCTTAAAATATAAGATAAATATGGATGAAACGGCGCCAAAAACTTCACAGCGACTTTATATATGCTTAAAATATAAGATAAATATGGACAGATTTAATACTGCTGCTAAAAGATTTAATTCCTCAGCAACTGTACCAAAACTTAATTACAGTTATGGATTCGATAAAGATGGATGTATATAATTCAGCAACTGCACCAAAAACTTAATAGCAGTTATAGAGTCGATAAAGATGTATGTATAAAAATATTCAATAATTGTAAAGTCACACTTATCAACGCAAGTATACGTATCACTCAAGTAATATAGGGCTCTAATAGAGTCGCCAAAAACTTGATAACAGTTATAGATTTGATAAAGATGTGTATAAAATATTCAATAATTGTGCAAAATCATATATATATATATATGATTATAAAGATGTATAGATATAATATTCAATAATGTTAAAGTCAAATTAAAAATACAAGATAAATATGGACTTAATAAATATTCAATAATTGTAAAGTCACACTTATCAACGTATAGATTCGATAAAGATGGATGTATAAAATATTTAATAATTGTAAAGTCACACTTATCAACGCAAGTATACGTATCACTCAAGTAATATAGGGCTCTAATAGAGTGTAAAGTCACACTTAATATGTTTGATTTAATAAAGATGTATATATATATAATATTCAATAATGTTAAAGTCAAATTTGTCAACACAAGTATACATATCGCTCAAGTAATATAGGGCTCTAATGGAGTCCTAGATATCGATCCCACAGTGAGTGGTTTAGAATTACGAACTAAGATTTTAGAAAAAGCAATACTTTAATCACAACAATGAAGTTCAATTTGCTTATTTATCACTAATAGATTTAGAAAAGCAATACTTTAATTGCAACAACGAAGTTCAATTTGTTTATCTGTCACTAATAGAAAATTAAAATAACTATTTAAATTTTTAATAACTCTTAAATAACTAATTATACTAATGAGGTTTTTAATGTGATATTCAATATATCTACTATTAAATAACGAATGATACTAATGAGGGTTTAAATGTGATATTCAATATAAGAAAGCATTATTCTCCTTGTCAAGAAATTATAGTGAGTGGATAAAGTGAATTAGTTCAAATTATATTGTGTCAAATAGGAGCATATCTATTCTTTACCCTTTGACAGGTGTAAAGGAATGAGATGCATTAAATATTGTATGTGCCAAATAGGAGCAATCATATTCTTCACTCTTTGGTCCAGTTATAAAGAACATTGACTAATCCTACGCTTGTTTACTGAATCTGCGGCTAGGCTGGGAGGATACTGTAAAGAACATTGACTAATCCTATGCTTGGTTACTGAATCTGCGGCTAGGCTGGGAGGATACCAGCAAAGAACATTGACTAATCCTACGCTTGTTTACTGAATCTGCGGCTAGGTTGGGAGGATACCGACTCTCACTTCGGAACTCCCACGTTCCCCTCTCCTGAGGGCTAACATCTACATTTCAGCACCCAAACGATAGGACCGAATTGGGGATTTTAGTCTGTCACTCTAAAATCTCCAATTCTACGCCCGATAATATTATTTCCCTATTTATTTGCACCTAACTTCTAAGGGCTTTGACCTCCCTGAATCTTGAATGTAATCTTCACTTTAGATGTAAATCTCAACATATTTTAACAAATCAATTGGCTAGATTGAAAGTAAATTAAGATCGAAGTGAAAAGATCATCATAATTTCTTAAACATTTTTATGGTTTCACCAATTCAAATCACTATTTCACAAATCTCAAGATAAGAAGAAAGACAGAGAAAACTACTTAGATCTCATGGAGAAAACACAACAAAACTCGGAATTCATATATTAAATCGAAGTCATACAAACTACAACAAGTAAATAACTTATCTCTAATTTCTCCCCAAGAACGCTCCTCGAAGTTCCTCTGAATCCCTTCCTTTCTTTACATCACACAGAATTCCTCTTCGAAGTAGCAAGGAGGAAGAAATCTCTCACTTTCCCTCCACTCTTACAATCTCTCGAAGAATTCCTCACACTATTGGAACCTTTCTAACCTCTAGGAACTCTCTCTAGCACTTCCCCCTCTTCTAGACTCCCTTTCCTCCCCTCTAATTTTTGGCCAAAATAGTCTTTTAAAGTTGTGGATGAGCTTTCCCAAGAGTTGTCTAAGCATCCCTTCAAAATTTGGCCTTATCCAAAGCCTGATTGGGCATAACCGCAGAGCTCGCCGTCGGCGGCCTCGAGGGCGCCATCGGTGGACCTTCATAATGAATTAATTATGGAGTCTCAGGAAAATCTCGTTGTCAACGCCCTAATTCAAGTCTGCACATTTTGGTCCATTTCGCTCCAAATTCGCTCATTTTTTCATCTTTTTGCTCTAATAACCCTGATTCATCATTCCTGCAACAAAATATCAAAAATACATTTCCTTAAAGTGCAATATCATCAAAAAAGTATAAAATATGTATGAAAATCTCAACATATTTTCCTCTGGTCACACAACCACTAGGAAACCTTAAAGAATTCACCGACTCAAATATTGTTCTCCATGATCTTGTGTAAGATTGTATGCAGCTTTGGGCTTTATTAATATACTTGGATTTTCCTATTGAAGTTATAAGATTCTCTTTTTGCAACACTCTTTTAGGTCTATTCCAGCTTCCACATTGTCCTTTATTTTACCCTTGATATCTATCATAGTATTGAAGATTTTATTAAAACAATTCTTCTCAATATGAATAACATCACTATTATGCCTAATCAAATTAATCTTCAGGTACGAAAGATCCCAAAATATATTCTGCTTATTCCACTTGTATGTGACACTGAAATCAATAGGACAAGTTCAAGCTAACTCTGGTCTCTCGGTGATCTTCAATACTTACCGATCATCTACAATATTTCAACTCCAGCAATCTTAATAAGTGAACTTGATCTCTCAAACCTATTTTTGAAGTATGCATCTTTGTTCTTTTGAAATGGGTGATCACAGAGAATAAATTTTTGATGGCATTCAAACTAGCTATTTTTCCTTTCAAACTAAATGTCGTCAACATATCTATACAGTAAGGGCAAGCTAATTTCCTGACTGTGATCTAATCAGCTAGCATCCCATAGACAGGAAAATCACTAATTGTCCACAAAAGTGCTGCTCTCAGTTAAAAATTTAATTTCGTAGTGATGTCATATGTAAGCACACCCGTCTCTCGTAACATTGAAGCTCTTCATTCAGAGGCTATAAATACAAACCAATTTTCACCTTGGGGCTATGTGAACCTAGCATGATCAATGCCAGAAATAAGAATGATACGAATATGCACATATCAAGAGGCAAATTGTACGTATTAATGATCACTAGCCAGCAGAGTATGGGGTTGCGGCGTGACTATGCGGGGTGAAGCAACACAGCTCAAGTTTGAAATCGTGTGCTTAAGCTGTAAAGTCCGGCAAGTATGATCAAAATGTCTTTAGGCCTCACCATGTGGCGGATGATTCATCAAATTAACATCAATGCATCTAGTATTATCTAAGTCATGTGAGGGGTTGTACACAAGGTAGCAAACAATCTCTGCAGTCGGGGTATAAGCGGAAAATAAAAAAGATGCTTGTACAGAGTATTTTTTTTATTTTTACTCTTTCACTCTCTTTGGTTGAATCTATCTGTACCACAAAATCGGCAAGTCATCTTGACTACATTACCTTGAATATGTCGTACACTCATTAACACAACAATCGTTCTTCTCACATTATAATCCTAACTTTGAAGCTAACTTTTTAGTTATGTACATATCATCTGACAGTAAATTATTTGCAGGGTTTGTCTCTTTCAAAAATGTTGTCACTTGACTGAATGCTTCTCCGCGAATGTTAAAATCAAATTTGATGCTCAACATTTGTCGTGCCACTGATAACTCTGTATGTGCTTTGCAACTTTCTCATAAAAATTGTTGTGCAGCGTTCAACAAGTCACATAACTATTGTGATGCATTGTTTGGTGTTTCACTTTCGTGCGAAACACTCTCAGTAAAATGTGTTCTTTGAGCATCATGCACTATTTCTTCGTATGTGTCAGGATAATATTCCTCTACTGGAGTGACATAGCTTATTGAGATGCCTTGATCGTACTAAACTTTTGGTTTTTGCTCACCATGTGCAGAATATAACCAATTTTGAATCCCTTGTGGTTAAGATCCAATTTAATTTCTTTGGGTCGTAGACATGCTTATTTTTATGTTTCGCACAAGGACACAGAACTTATCCTCTGAATGATAAATGAGCAGTTATGATGCAACATGAGCAAATTCCTCAACGCCATTTAAGAACTCGTTTGTGTGTCATTTTCATCCTAAATATAATCTATTATACATCTAAGCTCTCAAATTACGAATATCCATATGCAACATAGATATAGCTTTATAGATCAGTAAAACTATTGCACAAACTAAAAATTAGTTGATAATTACAGTAAGAAGTCGACATTACTTGGTCCACCATTTTTAAGACACCTCTATGAAGTAGTTTATTCTTTAAACAATAGATCTGATGCATTCCTCCACTTCTAACAACCAACTTGAATTCTACTAATCACATCATCATCTATATCACCATCACTTTGACCAAGAACTGAAGCACTCCTCTACTATAACCAACCAACTTGAATTCTATTAATAACATCCACATCTATATTATCATCACTTCGAACATTTGACACGATTGATGCATTCCTCCAATTCAACCTACCAACTTCAATTCTACTTATAACATCCCCATCTATATTACCATCATTTTGAACAATAGACCCGATCGGTGCATTCCTCCACTTCAACCAACCAACGTGACTTCTAGTAATAATATCCCCTTCAATATCACCACCAATTCGAAGAATTCCCAATACATATATCGTTTCACTTCAACCAACTTGAATTCTACTAATAAGTAAATACATACCACTCAATACTTTTGTGTGTGTGTGTGTGTGTGTGTGTGTGTGTGTGTGTGTGTGG
>JXCR01126872.1:0-15216 GCA_002079205.1 Phalaenopsis hybrid cultivar | reverse complement strand
GGCTTGCTCTTGGGAGACTTAAGGTTTAGTGTGTTCTAAGCTATAATTGCAATAGGCTAGTTCATAATTAACTTGTTGAACTCAATCCAACAAGCCATAATGACTTGATTAATTTGACACAAAGAAATAGATATGTAGATTAGTTTCTTGATTCTCTTGTCCCTTCAGAGAAGTAAAAACTGACAAAAAATGAAAGTCACAAAAAGCCTAATTCAATCCAAATGACCTGAATTTCAACTAGAGTACATTTACTTAATGCATAGATCTTTGGCACAAATAGACACCTTTGTATTAAGGTACATAAATATGAGGTTTGTGATTAACATTTAGACTTTTTGTTGTATGGATTTCAATTTCTCTTCTTTTGTCCTACGAGTGTCTCTTAATTCCCATATCAAGACGAATGAAATTGGAGGCCTATCAAGCTACATTGTTGTAGGTGACTTGGCAGCAAATATAGGGAGGCTTCTATGTGGAGGGTATCTTTGGTTATGTGATATGAAAGTCTTGGGTGTTATAAATGTAAAAAAGTAAAGTTTAGGTGTAGATATGTAAATGCATTGAAACTGAGCAAATATGTAAATGCATTGAAACTGAGCAGATATGTAAATGCATTGAAACTGAAAGTTCTTGCTATGGGTTGTCCACTTTCCCTTCAAAACATAGTTACTGCTGGCATAGTGAGGTGTTAATGAATGATACACAAGCTCTTCTGTTTGATATATCCAATAGCATGAGCTCATCTTTGCCACTTTATGCTCTTAAAGATTTTCCAAACGCAGTTAAGTACTAGCAATTTATTTTGATTCATAATGACTGATTTGGTTTTCTTTTTCCTTTCTTAATGTCTTGAATAATTTTTTTATATATATATAAATAAGTTTAATATGTTTGTCACATTTGTTGCCAAGGTTTTGGGTTTGATCATCATTTATATCATTATAATTTCCATCTTTTGGACTTAAGAACCTCTACCTCGATGCCCAAACTATCTTATTATTGATTATGGGCTAGTGGATTAAACTTTTTTTTCCATTGTTAGTTATATTTAAATTTTAACCTGCAGCCTTGACCTTATTGAACAATTTTTTGATCATAGAGCATTTATAGACTTTTTGGTGTTAAACTTATGAATTATCATTCTTTTCTCGTTCTTGTTGAGTGTTTCATCTGGTGTTAAACTTCTTTTTTTGTTCTTTATTTGTTCTCGTTCTTACAAACAGCTTCACCAAACAGATGCAGAATGGTCATTTATCCAGCAACAGTTCTCAATAAGTTGTTCTGAATAAGCTCCCCCAAAACAACAAGCCAGTTTATCCTGATAATCTACAGATTATATAATCTGTTTATCATCAGATTATAAATAATCTACAGCTGCCCCAAACAGACTCTTGATGGGATAAAGGCTTATTGTTGTTGTTATGGATTTGCTTGTGAGCTTAAGCTAAGTTTAGATTTATTTCGAGCTATTTTATTGTTGTATGAGACCTCATGCTTGTAAAGTCAAATTTCATTATATAGTTGTATTCAAAGAGAAAAATGAATCATCAATTTTAAGTCGTAGCTTTGTATAGAAGTTGAAATTGTATTTATGATATGAAATCATCATTTGAGAGAGACATTAGGATTTAACTACAAAGTCAAAATTTAGTAGCAAGTAAAACTCCATTGGAAATTCGCCATGTATTGCAAAGTCAACTTTTGATTGTGACGTCAGCATTGGCCATGTCAAACATGGTGCTTGAACTTTTTGAGACGTGTCATGAAGTCAAATCTCACTTACGCGTTGTACAGTAGCCGAAAAGATTTAAGTTAGTATGATTTAGTAAATTCTATAAATATGGATTTAGTAAATCCTGAAAATGCTAAATCCAAAAACTGTATGACAAAGAATTTAGTGTATCGTGTGAAACTATTTAGCAATTTCTATGTTACATATGTTAGACTTCAACAACAAATCACACAGGGTTTAACAAATCCTATAAATTCAACTACTTAAAGCATTCCAAAATAGCCAAAATCTGCTAGCATCTTAAATTGAATTAATATATCATTTTAATTTATGATTATTAATAATTATATATTTACTAACCTAATTAATTATTAATAAAAAAAANAACAAATCACACAGGGTTTAACAAATCCTATAAATTCAACTACTTAAAGCATTCCAAAATAGCCAAAATCTGTTAGCTTCTTAAATTGAATTAATATATCATTTTAATTTATGATTATTAATAATTATATATTTACTAAACTAATTAATTATTAATAAAAAAATTTATTATATTAATTATTAAATAGAAGTTTAACATTTATAAAAAAATAATAAATTAGTCATTAATTATATTACTTAATAATTACTTATTATCTACTTAATGAATTGTAAATTATTTTTTTATTAACTAATAATTAAATAACAAGTATAAATTTATTTAATTATAATCAATTTGATAATATTTTCATTAATTATTAATTATTAAGCAATTGATTAATAAAATTAGCTTAAATAAAATTAAATTAATACCAANATAAAAAAATTTATTATATTAATTATTAAATAGAAGTTTAACATTTATAAAAAAATAATAAATTAGTCATTAATTATATTACTTAATAATTACTTATTATCTACTTAATGAATTGTAAATTATTTTTTTATTAACTAATAATTAAATAACAAGTATAAATTTATTTAATTATAATCAATCTGAAAATATTTTCATTAATTATTAATTATTAATTATTAAGCAATTGATTAATAAAATTAGCTTAAATAAAATTAAATTAATACCAAAAACCTAATATGTGGAAACTCTCCTTGCATCATTCCTCTCTCGCCTAAACCCTAAACACAGTCGCAATTGGAGCTAGCTGGACAACAAGATCTTGGCTTGCAGAGACCTAAAACTCTCATTTTTTCTCCTCCTTCTNTTAATACCAAAAACCTAATATGTGGAAACTCTCCTTGCATCATTCCTCTCTCGCCTAAACCCTAAACACAGTTGCAATTGGAGCTAGCTGGACAACAAGATCTTGGCTTGCAAAGACCTAAAACTCTCATTTTTTCTCCTCCTTCCGCTCCTCTCCCACTTGAAACCATCAACAAAGGTAACATTATACTAAATGCACCAATTCACGGGATTTAGTAACTTCGGGACTTAAGGCCGAAATTCGTGAAATCTGGATTTATCAAATCCGAAGCTTTATTTTGTCCAAAATGACTGTCTGGCAAGATTTCGGTTATATCCAGCTTAAATACTGCTCTAAATCTATTACATGACAAGCCCTTAGAGATTTGTCCGTAAAACAACTACGATAAAGATCTTCGCAAAGTAATCATGCTACAATGCCACGCAAGTGAAATATTTCATACTAGCAAGCTATATAGCAAATGAGATTGGCTTGTGGTCTACTGCTAGTAAGAAACTTCAAGCAAGTTTTAGAATGAAAGAAAGTACCCTTGATGGGTTTTTTTGTTGAGAACAGCTAATCGGATGTTGAGTGCCCCAGCTCTTGGGTAACTAGACTTGGTGAATAGATGATATTGTGAGTTTCTTGAGCGAGTTTAATAGCTTAGTACTGAGGGTTGAGTGAGGGCTAGCACATGGATGACTTGATTAGATTTAAATTTAGGCAACTTGAGGCATTGAAAACTTTATATTTGGTGAATTTCTAGTTACATGCAATTTGGGCTACTTCGCAATCAATGACTGATCTAGAATCTTATTATGACTAGATCAGGCTGACTTGGATGAACATGATGAGCNTTACATGCAATTTGGGCTACTTCGCAATCAATGACTGATCTAGAATCTTATTATGACTAGATCAAGCTGACTAAGCTGACATGATGACAATACATCAACCTTGATTTCAGTATTAATTTTTATTATCGTTTAATTTTAATCATGAAAAAAAAAGTTATCAAATTTGCCTGACAATAAATATCATGGATGTCATTCATAAAATTGTTATCAAAGTATGTTGAAGATCCAAGAATGTGTCCGGCTATAAGAACAAGACATTGTGTAATAAACGGGGCAATTCAGACAACTCTTAATTCAAAATCAACTCCATAGACATTAAACGAATTAGAATTAAGGGGGAAAAAGGTTAGAGTTTTTACGCGAAGGGGGAAGGCTCGACGAAGAGAGCAATCCTTCGAGGTTTTGAGACTGGCTCGCACTGCACATCCTCCAATATCGGCATCATCGCGCGCTCTTGCCAAACTTCGTCCTGAGTCGCCGTACAACACCCTGCGCAGAGAGCCGCCTGCTTCGCTCCGTGCAATGGTAGGCACGAATCAAAGGAGACGCATGGGCAAAGAGCGCTTTTGGTAGAGAGAACGGGCATAAGAGAAGAAAAGGAAGAGAAGGAAGCGGATGACGATACGGGAAGAAAGAATTTGGGTAATGATGCGACGCAAATGCCTTGGAAAAGTTTAAAAGAAGGACTCAAGGAAGGGGAGAAGAGATTCATTAGGGTTCGAAGAGGATCTTCGCATGGGATTGCGCAGAGAAGAAGAAGAAATCAGACACTTCGGGGGAAACACGGAGAAAAGCTACAATGCGCTGGTGACCGCCTCCCCCGCGAGCACGAATGTTTATCTTCTTCGAGGCTTCTCGAAGAAGAAGCGGCGGCATATCATTGCAGTGAGAGAACACTATGCCGGCATATTCCCTTTCACAATGTAAAAAATTGTTTCTAGGACAATTTACATTCATACAACACAACTCTTTATGTATTTACATGTCTTTTATGCATTTACATATCTAACATCCTAAATTTGATATTTATGTTTATAAAAGCTTGGTGTTATCAACTGATGCAAGAAAATTAGTATTTTGAAAAGATAGGGCTTAGTGTTGTAGTGCAGAGTTGAGTCCCAATAATATTTTTTGTGATGTTTACTTTTTTTTGTAGCCTCATTCGTGGATGTTAATAATTTTTTGGATGCGTTATGGTAAATAGTAAATATAGGATTTTTTTTTTCTATTTCTTTTGTATTGAGTCTGGTATTAGGAGTAGATCTTTGTTGGTTGGTTACAGTAATCCAGACCGTCTGAAGTGGGGCTCAAAAGATGATGGAGCTATGACAACCCTCAACACGTCAATAGAGTAAGGAAGAACCCTAACATGACGATGCAACGATGATGAATCTCGAGTCAAAAATGAGGATGAATCTAAAGTCAAGCCAGAGACATGGATGAACCTCAACTCAAGCCAAAGACGAAAATGAGTATCAACTGAAGCTAAAGACGGAGATGAACCTCAACTCAATGCAAATATGGGGATGAACCTCAACTCAAATCAAAGCCTAAATGATGAACCCCAAAGCACCAAAATACTAACTCAGGTCAACAATAAAACCAAGCAAACATGCGAGTTTCTCTTAGGTCTGGGTTGGGCGACCCACTTTTTCTTTTTCTTTTACGTGTGTTATTGTGCTCGCCTGCAACTGCCTTTATTGATTTATTATTTTACTTGTGTTGTCTCGGCTTTTTCTACAAATGTGATTGCTCTTGCTTGTGCTTGCTTACAAATTTGGTTTTTTATAGTTTTGTTGTCGATGTGTTTTGCTCAACTTGAATTATTCGTGCTAGGCACTTGAGAAATATATTTTATATCAAATCAACTTCATACAAAAATAAAGCTTAAACGTTAAAATGAGGTAATAGACTTTACATTTTAGAAAATTATTGCATACAGATAACAAAAAAAAAGAATATTTAATCATTAACCCCTCGATTTATGAATTGAATTAACAGATCACCATTGGGCATACACGTGCATATAACCTCATTTATTTATCTTCAGACTCTCACTCATTACTCTAAGAGGGAGAATATAACCAGTGAGGATCGCCGCTCTTGTAGAGTGAGTTCGCATTTGCACACTCTTCTTGACCTTAAAATTAATCTTTCATGCATGGATCATATACACAACTTACTTGACACTTGACACTCGACAATAAAACATGAACAAGATGAGTTCATTTAGTATAAACATGATAATAAACTTTATAATTTTAAATAATAAAATTAATTCTGCATTATCTTCAAGAATTTGCATAGCAGTCATATTTCTTGCATCTTGATTTTTATAAGCAAACTATAAGACTCGCTTCATCTGAAAAAAAAAACAACTTGTCATATTCGACATTGTATAAGACAAAACATGTAAGATTTATGATGTTGTGTAGGTTTAGCTAACTGTTCTATCCACGTAGGGATATAAGTCCGATTGAGTCGGGCTTGCTTTAGGAGTTTGTGAGGTTGGGTTATGAGTCATTGTTTGTTCGCAATTCTATTAGACTAGGTTCTATATTTTCTTCGTTCGATTGACCTAATCTCCTGTCTTAAGATTTTGAGGATGTATGTCTCGCCGCGACATAAATCCTCACCCCCGTTGTCTATTTATGATCTAATATGATAAGATATAAGTCATAAGCTTTTAATAAAATGTCAACAAATATTAAATCTCTTTAATTTCAAAATTACTAATACCTAATTATATGATAGTAGAAGCGTCACTGAGTTTCTTAGCATGTGGAAACTTCCTACTTTTTCTCCTTTGGATCTTGATAAGAAATGTTCCTTGTTAATATTCCATGTTTGAAATTTCAAATAAGTAATCATGAAAAGCTAAAACTTGAAAATCTTGAAGGCTAGATCCCAACCATAATTGAGAGTATTTTTAAAGGATTTCATCTCTTAATATAAAATTAGCTATATGGATTTCCCCCTTACGAGAAGCGTTGCAATCGGATTAATGTAAATCTTATGTAGTATTCAAATTAGATAGAAGAAAATGTTTTGTTAGTTTAAATATAAACCCATCGAACTATTGAATAATATACTTTATTCAAATAATTGAATCCATAAAAAAATTATTTTTCTCTCTCTCCATGTAGTATATTACTTCTGATGTTATATTTGATTATCTAAATAAAGTAAAAGATTCAAAGATAAGTATGTTGGACAAAAAAACCAACACTTGACTATGAAAATTTACTACCACACCATTGTATGATTAAAATCATAATTTTTTATTTGATTAACATAGAATTTCTCTTATAAAATAAAGTTGACTCACCCTATAATAAGTATTATTAAGCATATCTACACATAGGGGTGCGAGCTATCCGATTTAGAGCCGATCCGGTGCCTACTCGAAATTGGATTTAAATATCTTTGAACCAGTTGAATCGAATTGTGGATCGATCCAGTAAAATTTGATCTGATCCAGCGTTGATCGATTAGATTTTCGAGCCTCCATTATTGTCATTTTTGGCTCATGAGCCAGATCAATCCGCCTTGGCCTACTCGGCCAGCCCACTAGAAAAAAAATATATTTATTTTTTATTTTTTGTTTTTGTGAAAAAGGGCATTCAAACCCCTGTCACTCTACTGAAGCAAAAACAGACATTACCAACTGAGCTGACAATGCATTATGCATGTAAAACTAAAAATTTAGGTATTATATAAGTAAATAAATAAGAATTTATTTTGATCCCAATCCAAACTGAGGACGGATTGAAATCGAATCGAAATAAATTTGATCATTTAATTTGGCTCGTAGCTCTGCTTGAATGGTTAAATCCGAGCTAAAATTCAATCCAATTTTCGAAATATTCACGGTCTTCAAGCTAATTTCATACCCCTCTACCTGCAAGTAAATTCATATATATATATATATATATATGATTTTTTTCATATTTGTCATGCTTAATAAAATTTCCCAACTATTTATCGGTTTTAAAAAAATATTTATTAGGTTAATATTAATCTTCACATCTACATAAGCAAAAAAAAATATGATTCAATATCAAAAACCTCTAACATGTTCAAAAACTTCACATGATTATTTTAATCATATAGGTTAATTGATCCAACATCATCGTTTAATCAAACTTTAACAGAATAAGTGAGGAATATAGGTGATGTTAAAGCTTTACCTAGCTTCTCTAAGAAGGGAAAAGATGATGATGGTGTCAACACAACATAGAGAAGTTAATGCCATTTCACTCCTCCATTTCTTTGTTCTCCTTTCCGCTAGCACTATTGCAACCAATAAAACATTAAAGCCCTCAAAGCCACTGAAAAGTTAAAATAGTTGATGCATCATACACTCCTCCCACTTTTCTCAATTGTTGTGTGCCTTTGGAATACATTGTCAACCTCCGTCGATTACTCCTATCTNAAGCCCTCAAAGCCACTGAAAAGTTAAAATAGTTGATGCATCATACACTCCTCCCACTTTTCTCAATTGTTGCGTGCCTTTGGAATACATTGTCAACCTCCGTCGATTACTCCTATCCATCCTTGCTCAGCTGGTCTTATGCCCTATCCAATTTGAGGTTTAATAATAGAACAAGAAAGGGTGGAGCAAGGCAGTCATGCCTGTTAAGCTTTGAAAAATGTTTCTTTTTTCTATAAATTGTTACATTATGTGTTCGTTTGGGGCAATNTTAAGCTTTGAAAAATGTTTCTTTTTTCTATAAATTGTTACATTATGTGTTCGTTTGGGGCAATTTTTTTTTCCTATGTGGTTTGAAAATGCAGGCAAAACTATATAAATAATGTGGCGTTGTGGCTTATGCCAATAGTTTGTTGAAAAAATAGGTCACGAGTTCGACCCTACGGCCTGCGGTTTCTTCACAATTTTAACCCTCGACTCTGTGGCTTTCTCGGGTTGCTTCTGCCCATGACTCCCTCGAGTTCCTTATGCTCTAGTTGCTCTCTCGATTCCTCACCTCTCCCCTGCCTCTTTGGTGCCCACCTCATGACTCTCTCAAGCCTCTCTCACGCCTCTTTTGGCTTGCTCTGTATGCATCTCTATCGCTCATTTTGTGATGTGGTTATCTCATGTCTATTTGATGCTTTGTCATTAGTGTTTAGGGTTAGAATATTGTGGATTTTGAGTTGATGGCTTTCTCGTTTATCTCATCTGATTTNTATGCATCTCTATCGCTCATTTTGTGATGTGGTTATCTCATGTCTATTTGATGCTTTGTCATTAGTGTTTAGAGTTAGAATATTGTGGATTTTGAGTTGATGGCTTTCTCGTTTATCTCATCTGATTCNTCAATGCAAATATGGGGATGAACCTCAACTCAAATCAAAGCCTAAATGATGAACCCCAAAGCACCAAAATACTAACTCAGGTCAACAATAAAACCAAGCAAACATGCGAGTTTCTCTTAGGTCTGGGTTGGGCGACCCACTTTTTCTTTTTCTTTTACGTGTGTTATTGTGCTCGCCTGCAACTGCCTTTATTGATTTATTATTTTACTTGTGTTGTCTCGGCTTTTTCTACAAATGTGATTGCTCTTGCTTGTGCTTGCTTACAAATTTGGTTTTTTATAGTTTTGTTGTCGATGTGTTTTGCTCAACTTGAATTATTCGTGCTAGGCACTTGAGAAATATATTTTATATCAAATCAACTTCATACAAAAATAAAGCTTAAACGTTAAAATGAGGTAATAGACTTTACATTTTAGAAAATTATTGCATACAGATAACAAAAAAAAAGAATATTTAATCATTAACCCCTCGATTTATGAATTGAATTAACAGATCACCATTGGGCATACACGTGCATATAACCTCATTTATTTATCTTCAGACTCTCACTCATTACTCTAAGAGGGAGAATATAACCAGTGAGGATCGCCGCTCTTGTAGAGTGAGTTCGCATTTGCACACTCTTCTTGACCTTAAAATTAATCTTTCATGCATGGATCATATACACAACTTACTTGACACTTGACACTCGACAATAAAACATGAACAAGATGAGTTCATTTAGTATAAACATGATAATAAACTTTATAATTTTAAATAATAAAATTAATTCTGCATTATCTTCAAGAATTTGCATAGCAGTCATATTTCTTGCATCTTGATTTTTATAAGCGAGCTATAAGACTCGCTTCATCTGAAAAAAAAAACAACTTGTCATATTCGACATTGTATAAGACAAGACATGTAAGATTTATGATGTTGTGTAGGTTTAGCTAACTGTTCTATCCACGTAGGGATATAAGTCTGATTGAGTCGGGCTTGCTTTAGGAATTTGTGAGGTTGGGTTATGAGTCATTGTTTGTTCGCAATTCTATTAGACTAGGTTCTATATTTTCTTCGTTCGATTGACCTAATCTCCTGTCTTAAGATTTTGAGGATGTATGTCTCGCCGCGACATAAATCCTCACCCCCGTTGTCTATTTATGATCTAATATGATAAGATATAAGTCATAAGCTTTTAATAAAATGTCAACAAATATTAAATCTCTTTAATTTCAAAATTACTAATACCTAATTATATGATAGTAGAAGCGTCACTGAGTTTCTTAGCATGTGGAAACTTCCTACTTTTTCTCCTTTGGATCTTGATAAGAAATGTTCCTTGTTAATATTCCATGTTTGAAATTTCAAATAAGTAATCATGAAAAGCTAAAACTTGAAAATCTTGAAGGCTAGATCCCAACCATAATTGAGAGTATTTTTAAAGGATTTCATCTCTTAATATAAAATTAGCTATATGGATTTCCCCCTTACGAGAAGCGTTGCAATCGGATTAATGTAAATCTTATGTAGTATTCAAATTAGATAGAAGAAAATGTTTTGTTAGTTTAAATATAAACCCATCGAACTATTGAATAATATACTTTATTCAAATAATTGAATCCATAAAAAAATTATTTTTCTCTCTCTCCATGTAGTATATTACTTCTGATGTTATATTTGATTATCTAAATAAAGTAAAAGATTCAAAGATAAGTATGTTGGACAAAAAAACCAACACTTGACTATGAAAATTTACTACCACACCATTGTATGATTAAAATCATAATTTTTTATTTGATTAACATAGAATTTCTCTTATAAAATAAAGTTGACTCACCCTATAATAAGTATTATTAAGCATATCTACACATAGGGGTGCGAGCTATCCGATTTAGAGCCGATCCGGTGCCTACTCGAAATTGGATTTAAATATCTTTGAACCAGTTGAATCGAATTGTGGATCGATCCAGTAAAATTTGATCTGATCCAGCGTTGATCGATTAGATTTTCGAGCCTCCATTATTGTCATTTTTGGCTCATGAGCCAGATCAATCCGCCTTGGCCTACTCGGCCAGCCCACTAGAAAAAAAATATATTTATTTTTTATTTTTTGTTTTTGTGAAAAAGGGCATTCAAACCCCTGTCACTCTACTGAAGCAAAAACAGACATTACCAACTGAGCTGACAATGCATTATGCATGTAAAACTAAAAATTTAGGTATTATATAAGTAAATAAATAAGAATTTATTTTGATCCCAATCCAAACTGAGGACGGATTGAAATCGAATCGAAATAAATTTGATCATTTAATTTGGCTCGTAGCTCTGCTTGAATGGTTAAATCCGAGCTAAAATTCAATCCAATTTTCGAAATATTCACGGTCTTCAAGCTAATTTCATACCCCTCTACCTGCAAGTAAATTCATATATATATATATATATATATGATTTTTTTCATATTTGTCATGCTTAATAAAATTTCCCAACTATTTATCGGTTTTAAAAAAATATTTATTAGGTTAATATTAATCTTCACATCTACATAAGCAAAAAAAAATATGATTCAATATCAAAAACCTCTAACATGTTCAAAAACTTCACATGATTATTTTAATCATATAGGTTAATTGATCCAACATCATCGTTTAATCAAACTTTAACAGAATAAGTGAGGAATATAGGTGATGTTAAAGCTTTACCTAGCTTCTCTAAGAAGGGAAAAGATGATGATGGTGTCAACACAACATAGAGAAGTTAATGCCATTTCACTCCTCCATTTCTTTGTTCTCCTTTCCGCTAGCACTATTGCAACCAATAAAACATTAAAGCCCTCAAAGCCACTGAAAAGTTAAAATAGTTGATGCATCATACACTCCTCCCACTTTTCTCAATTGTTGCGTGCCTTTGGAATACATTGTCAACCTCCGTCGATTACTCCTATCCATCCTTGCTCAGCTGGTCTTATGCCCTATCCAATTTGAGGTTTAATAATAGAACAAGAAAGGGTGGAGCAAGGCAGTCATGCCTGTTAAGCTTTGAAAAATGTTTCTTTTTTCTATAAATTGTTACATTATGTGTTCGTTTGGGGCAATTTTTTTTTTCCTATGTGGTTTGAAAATGCAGGCAAAACTATATAAATAATGTGGCGTTGTGGCTTATGCCAATAGTTTGTTGAAAAAATAGGTCACGAGTTCGACCCTACGGCCTGCGGTTTCTTCACAATTTTAACCCTCGACTCTGTGGCTTTCTCGGGTTGCTTCTGCCCATGACTCCCTCGAGTTCCTTATGCTCTAGTTGCTCTCTCGATTCCTCACCTCTCTCCTGCCTCTTTGGTGCCCACCTCATGACTCTCTCAAGCCTCTCTCACGCCTCTTTTGGCTTGCTCTGTATGCATCTCTATCGCTCATTTTGTGATGTGGTTATCTCATGTCTATTTGATGCTTTGTCATTAGTGTTTAGAGTTAGAATATTGTGGATTTTGAGTTGATGGCTTTCTCGTTTATCTCATCTGATTCTGCGATTTGGTATGATAGATTTTGTGATTTGGGATGGTTGATTTTGTGATTTGGGATGGTGGATTTTATGGTTTTGAGATGAATTTGTTTATTCTTCTCCTATACCAATTTTCTAAGTGAAATTTTGAAAAATGGAAGAAATGGGTTGCTTGATTTGTTGATGACACTGTTTTGGTTACCTTGAAAGTTAGATGAATGAGAATCTTGATTTGTTGAATGCAATATTTCAGTTTTCATGTATGTTTGCTTGTTCGTTTACATTTTTATGTTATGCTTTATTTGAATGAAAATTTGAAACATGGATGAAATGCGTGCTTGATTTGTTAATAACATTGTTTCATTGATGAAAGGGGGTGCCTGGTTTGCTGATTGCAATTTTTCAGTTCATTTATGCTTGCCATAAATGTTTGTGAGGGGCTTTCATCATATCGTTTGGGAGCCCATGTTTCGATGCTTGAGTTGAAATATGCTGGTTGATTTCTTACCGTCACTGTCACTGTTCCAGCTGCCATGAAAATTTGAAGAATGAGGGTGCTTGATTAGTTTATTACATTATTTTAGTTGTCATATATGTTAAACAACTAGTTTACATTTTCATACTACGCTTTCTTTGAGGAAAAAATTAAAAAATGGATGAAATGCATACCGTGTTTGATATGTTGATGACATCATTTTGGTTGCCATGAAAATTTGATGCATGTGGGTGCATGATTTGTTGATTGTAATGTTTAGATGCATTTACACTTGGCGCGACAATTTGAGATTCCAAGTTTTGATGAATGAGGGTACTTGACACTATGTGTAATTGTCAATGGTTAAGACAATTATTAAGCGTTATATTGAGTTGTGGTGATTGTATTTTATGGCAAATATTTTAGTTGTTTAATTCTTTTCATGCTAGTAACACAATGGTTAAAACAAAATAAAATCAATTAATCTACTATGTGGGATAAATATGCTAAACTAATATTTTGTGGTCTCTAACGAATGTTGAATTGGGAAATATACCCATAACCTATTTTAACAAGGAGGGTTGTCAAAATATTTTTAAAACGTTGAAGGAAAGTACAAGTAGTAAATACAATAAGATGCAATTGAAAAATAAATGAGATCAATTTAAAAATGCTTGAAAGTTTTGATCTCATTTTTTTCACGCTAACCCGAGCTTGTTGATTAGGTTGCCTCTTCATAATCCCTTAGAGATTTTACAGGACCCGCAATATATGTTATATTTTAAGGTAATTCTATTTATTCATTTTCTTCGGCTTTCAAATGAACACAATAAATTTAATTAACTGCTAAATTCTTTAGAATAGTATTGGGGCGATCGATGAAACACACGTGGATGCATGTTTTCTTAATAATGAAAATATCACACATTCATCAAATGATTTGAATTACCAACACAAAATGTTATGGTTGTATGTGACTTTAATGTATGTTTTTGTTCAATGATAGATGGTCGGGAAGACAATGCACACGACAATTACGTATTCAAATTTGTTACAAGAACTCAGAAATACAAACTTTCTCGCTCGCCATAAGTTTTGCTTGAGTCTCCATTAAACAAAATAGTGTTTTTGGTGCAATAATAATTATTATTTTTATGTCAGATAAATATTATTTGATTGATGTTAGATATCCCATACAAATATTATTTCTAAAACCATTTTTTGATACAAAATACCACATTCCTAATTTTAAAAGAACCAACAATGTCGTATGGAGCAGGAAGTAATTGTTTAATAAGAGACACTCGTCCTTACGCGATGTCATTGAAAAAACTTTTGGGGTCTGAAATAAAAAATGGATCACACTACAGAATATGTCGACATATCTATTTTATAAACAAATGCAGATTGTGGTGGTTACAATGAATCTCCACGACTATATTCAACGACATCCTTCGTGCAAAGAGCAGACTACAGATGTTATCTTTGTTAATTGAATGTATTGATAGTTTTTTTTTTTGCTGTTGTTTTATTTACAACGTGCTATGTAAACTTTTATTGTTTATTGTATTGATATTTTATCTAGTGATCAATATTTTGAATCTCAAATTTATTTCTTGCTCTTTTACATGTATTTTTCTTGATGGGGCACCGTGGACATAAGATGTAATATAAATTTTTATTGCATTTTTTTTTTGGAGGTTTATGATAAAACCTTTGACCTCAAGGTTTCTTTTGAATGACTTGTATGTCATTGTTGGTTATTGTCACATGTGAAATCCTAATGAAAACAACCAAACATGTGAAATCCCAATGAAGACAACCAAATTCTACAACTTTTTCTGTGTTATGGTATTTGAGGTTCTTCTAGATGACATTTTTTTTGTGATATACATTGTGAAACATACGAACTCGGTATTATGCGATTTAAAGACAACCAAGAATTATTATTTTTATAAGCTTTGCTGTCTTCTTTTAGTGACATATTCGTTGATTTATACTATGTTCTTTGAGATATCACATTTCAATAAAACACACATTAACTACTTCTAATATTTTTTTTTTCACTAATGTTGCCTTAAGGATTCATGTATTATTTTTTAAACATTAAAAAAATGATAAGCTCTAGGACTTCCAACATCTCCATAGCATTGTACTACTAATGTGGTTTACAATGTT
>JXCR01126868.1:160870-210194 GCA_002079205.1 Phalaenopsis hybrid cultivar | reverse complement strand
GTAATCAGTCTATGATGTACTCATATCTTGAGAAGACTCTCAATGCATTACAGCGCATATTACATGATGTACTCTTTTTGAGGCATTAGCCTATGTTTGATCTGTTGCATCCTTATTGAAGCAGATTAATGGAAATTTCTCTCGTGTTTTGCCTTTTTGTCAATTGCCTTTTTGTGCGATGGATGAAAGCCAGGGATTTCTAATGAACAAAGAACGAAACGACAAATTTTCAAATAAAACACAAATAAAAGATAAGTGTAATAAATAAATAACAAAACAAATTTCTCTTGAAAATCAACCAATTAAAATTAAAACTTAAAAACAACACATTTTTGAAAAGTCAATTGTGACGAAAATAACAAGAAAATAAAATGAACTTTTGAGTGGATACTTCCGTTTTTAGAATTTCCTACCCTTTGTGCGCGCAGCACAACCATCGTTATCTACACTGACTCTCCACACATCCTCGCAGCATTTCACATTCTGCACAAAACTCCATGAAACTTTACAAAACTTTACAAGTCTTCTTCAAAATCAACATTTCCACATGACACACTACCGCAAATTCAACATCACAAGATCTTTGTAAAATTCAAATCACATCTTCAAATCAGTACCTAAATCGTGATTCTCATATCTTTCAATTGATACCTAAATTTCAATTCCCTCATCTTCGGGTTGATACCTACATTTCAATTCTCACTTCCGAATCAATCTTAAATTCTGATTCTTCACATTTGAGTTCGGACCCTATATTCCGACACCTTCATTTGAGAATTGACCTACATTTCGATTCACATTCTTGAATCAGTCCTACCTTTTTGGTTCTTCACATTTGAGGTCAGACCCTACATTCCAACACTTTCGTTTGAGAATTGACCTACATTTCAATTCTCACTTCTGAATGAGTCCTAAATTCCGATTCTTCACATTTGAGTTCGGACCCTATATTCTGACACCTTCGTTTGAGAATTGACCTACATTTCGATTCTCATTCTTGAATCAGTCCTAAATTTCTGATTCATTACAGTCGAGGTCGGACCTTACATTCTGACACTTTCTTTTGAGAATTGACCTATATTTCAATTCTCACTTTCGAATCAGTCCTAAATTTTTGATTCATTACAGTCGAGGTCGGACCTTACATCCCGACACTTTCTCTTGAGAATTGACCTAAATTTCAATTCTCACTTCCGAATCAGTCATAAATTTCTGATTCTTTACATTTCAGGTCGAACCTTACATTCCGACACTTTCTTTTGAGAATTGACCTACATTTCAATTCTCACTTCTGAATTAGTCCTAAATTTCTGATTCTTTACATTTGAGGTCGGACCTTACATTCCAACACTTTCCTTTGAGAATTTACCTACATTTCAATACTCATTTCTGAATCAATCCTACATTTCTGGCTCATTACATTCAAGGTCGGTCCTTATACTTTGACTCTCCTTTTTTTGAGTCGATATTTGAATCTCAATTCCCATCTTGGGGTCAACACTTACATTTTGACTCCCATCCTTTGCAAATCTTTGAAATTTTATAACATAAAATTCACTCTCTGATCCCCAGCGAGAGTCTCTACCCTTTGATTTCAACGAGACGATCACTTGCTAATTCCCTAGTAGAAACAAATCGCACACACAACTCTACACGTACTTCTGGGTCTGCTGACTTAGGAGTTTGTATTGGTTCTTGTTGATATCGTCGGTCAACGCCAATATGTGCGGTGTGCTTGCCCAGCACACCACACCTATTGGGGGTCCATTTGTTGACCTCATTTCTAGTCGAGGTTTAGTTTTTCCTCTTTAGTAGCCTAGGGTCTAGCCATAGGACTTTTCCTGTTGACTATTCCTAAAAAACTAGACATGGAACCCTCACCACTAGAAATTCCAAACTTTTCTCTACTCAGCTTGAAGTTCCACATGTTGCTCTCAACCTCTAAATACTTAGTAGGTGGGGTCACTGTGGGGGAAACTCAAGATGAGTCACCCTTAGGATTGCTGAACCTTAGGGTTGACCTTGGGTGTTAGTCTGGAGCTAAAGCACTCACTACACTTATCTGCACTCACAATCACTCACAACCCTGAACTCAAATTTCTAGCCTAGATTCCTTAATCTTTTGGGATACTCATGTAGATGATCCCCTAAACCTACTAGCCCTAGGGCTATGGTTTGGCTAAGACCACTATGTAGAGGACCCAAATGGGGTTCTCATTGTTCCATGGCTTATTGGTGATGATTGGTACGTCAAATCTATCAAAAAACCCATCTTGGCCTTTCACCCCTAAAACACCCCCAAATTACCAAAATACCCCTCTTGGGCTCAAAATTGCAAAAATTCCCATAAAATCCCAATAAATCCCAAATATTTTCAATTTTATTTCTCTTAACTACCATATGACCCAATTTGGCCAATTTGACCATCTTTAACCAAAATCCCCAAATTGCCTTTTAAAGAACCAAATTTCCCCAAATCCAACATAATTGTCCACCAATTTGATCTAAATTGACCTCAATTCCTATCATAAACTCAAATTTACTTTTTATATGACTAAATTAAACCAAATCCAAGCTCAATTGGTCCATGATTTGCGCCCAATTTTGATTTGGGTCAAAGCCCCAATTTTGACCATATGACATAATCTCACCAAATTGAACCCATAGCCTGGTCAATTGCCCTCAATTAATTTTTAAAAATCTTTATAAAATTANGGAATCCAATTCATATTAAAAACTCTTCATGAGGTCCCTATTGACCATTTATAACAATCAATTTGGACCTAGTCCAAATCTAACCCAAGCTAGACCCAAGCATATCCCAACATGACCAAATTGATTAAAGTTCAAAATTTCTTCAAATTGACATTTCAATTGGGCTCAAAACCATTTCTATTCTTCACCAAAGCTGTTCCTTGTGATCATCTACACCAAATACAACAATCAATTAAGCCAATTGACATGTCTAGCCTAAAAACCCAAGTTTTGGTCATTTGCACCCACTTGAACCCATGCACTAAATGTGACCTAACCACCCTAAAGCAAGTTTTGGTCATTTGCACCCACTTGGACCCATGCACTAAATGTGACCTAACCACCTTAAAGGCAACAAATTAACT
Source organism: Phalaenopsis hybrid cultivar (assembly GCA_002079205.1). Taxonomy (NCBI): domain Eukaryota; kingdom Viridiplantae; phylum Streptophyta; class Magnoliopsida; order Asparagales; family Orchidaceae; genus Phalaenopsis; species Phalaenopsis hybrid cultivar. Next base: position 207,075 of record JXCR01126868.1, on the reverse strand, counting down.
CAACCACAGCCATCAGTTGGACCTAGTGACCAGTCCAAACACCATGAAACCACATAAATCAAGTGATGGACCAAAACTCCCCAAACTAAGGGATTTTATTTCCAAAAATGCACATGCTTAAGATATCTTTGCCAAATCCAATCACATTTGCATTAAATTGCTGTGATGGATTCCTCTGGGTTCCCTGAGCTCCTAGCCACCTCCCCCTGGCCGGCCGGCCAGCCTAGTGGCCGAAAAATCCCAAAACCAAGAGCCACCCCCATGGCATCTCACCCAAATCAAACCTAGAGGCTAGCTAATCCAAATCAAGCTATGGAACTCCTCTGCCCTCCACTTAAGCACCACATTACACCTCCTAATTGGCCAAGACAGCCACCATAACCCCTTTTTTTATAAAAGGCCACCTCCATGGCCATTGATCTAAGTGCTGAAAATTCCTTAGAGAGGTCTCTCCAAACTTCACATAGAGCTTCCCTAAGATCCCCTTAGTGCATCCCAACCATTTTTCATCACCCATTCCCCTTGTTGGAGCTCAATTTTGAGCTTGAAACCTTCTCGGAAACCAGGACAGAACCCAATACACCTTCACACTCCACCAAACTTCAATTGCTTGTGCCCACACCTTCACAAGAGTGAAAGAAGCAAGAGCCCCATCAAATCCCCCTTTCACCGATCCTCTACTATAGCTCTAGACCAACACCCAAATCCGGCCGTGATCGAATTCATACTTAGGCCTTACACCAAGACCAGGGACTTAATCCCTAGCTTCCTTGGACCCTAGCAAACGTATCGAGCACCTCTGATCGAAGCTTCCCTTCTCAGAGTTAGCCTCCTTGGACCCCAATGAACGTGCCGAGCACCTCTGATCGAAGCTTCCCTTCTCAGAGCAAAGTAATAAAACTCCTCCTCCTCCCGAGCTTATTTTGATTCTCCATTTACTTAAGCTTGATTTCATGTCATCTTAACCGCTCCCTTCTCAGAGCAAAGGTATAAAACTCCTCCTCCTGAGCTTATTTTGATTCTTCATTTACTTAAGCTTGATTTCATGGTACCTTAGCAGTATAGATTATGTTAGACGAGTCCATAGGATCAAACCCGAAGTGATTTGGTTGAGTCTAGGCCGAGATCTTAAGATTTTAGTGTGGACGGGTACGGGATCATTCCATTGGGGACAATGATGGAGAGCCGTTCGATCAAGCGTGTATCAAATGAACGGGGGAGATCGAGCCGGAAAGCGCTTCAGGACATAAACTGCGGGCTGAGTCAGCAGCTACATGGACGACGGCGTCCAACCAGAGTGCGCCACGCATGCCTTCGGAGCTGCCTAGGATCTAGTCAGTACGCGCTGTTTAAATAGATAAATAGGGCCTTTTCCTATTTATTTAAATACCCTTAACTTAAAAAATCCATAATTTTGTGTAAAAAAATCACAAAAATAAAATAAAAATACTCTCTTGCTCAGTGAAGAGAGGAGAATAATGTGGATAAATTTTCAAGCCCATTTGATGCATGAGATATTTTTAATTAATTAAATACTATCTTGAACTATTTGATTCTCCATGCATATTGACACATCACCTTGACTTGAAATTTTGACATATTGTAGTCTCTGCAAGGGGAAAATTCTCTAATTTTTCCAAAGTCAGAGGAGGTCTCTATATGGAGATCCATATTTTTCAAGATATTTCACATTATTTCCTTGAAATAATCATGGAAATTAGCATTTTGATTATAAAATTCTAAGAAAATTTTGAAAGGTCTACCATAACCAGGGAAACCTTTGGAAATAATTTCATGGGTCAAGTCATTTAAAACATCCTTAAAATTTTCAAATATTAAATCACTAAGATAATTGATTTTAAAAAATATAAACATTTAAATGACTTGATTTCTGATCTTCACTGTGATCTATGATCCAGAGAACTCATCATAAAATTTTCAAAATATTTTGAGTTCATTTCATAACTTAAGNGATTTTTCCAAAGTCAGAGGAGGTCTCTATATGGAGATCCATATTTTTCAAGATATTTCACATTATTTCCTTAAAATAATAATAGAAATTAGCATATTGATTATTAAATTCTAAGAAAATTTTGGAAAGTCTACCATGACCAGAGAAACCTTTGAAAATAATTTCATGGGTCAAGTCATTTGAAACATCCTTAAAATTTTCAAATACTAAATCACTAAGATAATTGATTTTGAAAAATATAAACATTTAAATGACTTGGTTTTTGATCTTCACTGTGATCTGAAAAGTTTCAAAATATTTTGAGTTCATTTCATAACTTAAATTGATTTTTAAAAATAAATACCCCTTTTGGCACTTAAATGATTTTTTAAAAATCAAAATATAACTCAAAAAATTTATGAAACTTAGTTTTTTGAGTTCTCTGTGATTTTTTTAAAATCAAAATATAACTCAAAAAATTATGAAACTTAGTTTTTTTGAGTTCTCTGTGATCATATTTTTAAAAATCAAAATATATCTCAAAAAATTATGAAACTTAGTTTTTTTGAGTTCTCTGTAATCAGAAAAAAATCAAAATATAACTCAAAAAATTATAAAACTTAGTTTTTTGAGTTCTCTGTGATCAGGGGAATCAAAATATAACTCAAAAAATTATGAAACTTAGTTTTTTGAGTTCTCTATTATCAGGGGTGTTTTCTAAAAATAAAATTATATTTAAAATAAAAACTTGATTTTTAGCCTATTTTAAATATTTGAATAATTTCTAAAAATAAAATTATATTTAAAGTAAAAACTTGATTTTTGGCCTATTTTAAATATTTAAAAATTCATAAAAATCATAAAAATAATAAAACTCATGGAAATGTTCTAAATTTTTTACTAGNTGTTTCCTAATCACTTAGGAACAATTAGAATATTTTTCCTGATTTTCCAAATAAAGATATTTATTTTCAAAGGTTAAAAATAATTTTTAAAAGGCTAAAAATGAGTTTTCACTAAAGTAATTCCAATAAATCAAATAAAAATATGAAAAATATAAAATTTTCTCCTCTAAGTCCTTTGACTTTGAAGAGATTTTTTAAAAATATAAAACTTAATTTTCACCACCTAAAATATTTTATTTTTATTAAATAACCCAGAAATTAAAATAATTCTAATAAATCACAGATAATTCACACAATTATGAAATTTGATCCAAAGGCTTCTCTGGTCTAGGTCTACCTTTAGTAAAAATTTCAAGGGATTACAATTTACCTTGGTCAAGTTAGGAATTTTCATTGAAAAATCATATTTTTGCATGAAAATAATTATATAAATTAAATTGCATTTTGAAAAATCATCCTATGAGTCTTTATTGACCCATGAATGAGGTAGGATAAAAATTTCAAAGTCATTTGAATTTAATTTGACAAATTATGAAGTGTCAGAGCCTTAGGGGCAAATGTGTAATTTTGTAAATTTTGCCTTAATTAACATTTAGGCCTAATTCAAGGAANTAAAGATATTTATTTTCAAAGCTTAAAAATAATTTTTTAAAAGGCTAAAAATGAGTTTTCACTAAAATAATTTAAAATAATCAAGGAAAAATTAGAAAAATATAAAATTTGCTCCTATGAGTTCTTTGACCTTGGGGAGATTTTTCAAAAATATAAAACTTAATTTTCACCACCTAAAATATTTTATTTTTATTAAATAGCCCACACATTAAAAGAATTCTAATAAATCACAGATAATTCAAAAAAATACGAAATTTGATCCGAATGCTTCTCTGGTCTAGATATACCTTCAGTAAAAATTTCAAGGGATTACAATTTACCTTGGTCAAGTTAGGAATTTTCTTTTAAAAATTCTATTTTTGCATAAAAATAATTATATAAATTAAATTAAATTTTGAAAAATCACTTTCTTAATTAAGATCAATAAATTTCTAAATAATTAAAATTTGGAAGTGCATTAAAATTAAATGATCTAGATAAGTTAATACATTTTAATTATTAAAATTTGGAAGCTTATTAAAATTAAAATGAGTCCAAATTAAGATTAATAAATTTCTAAATTATTAAAATTTGAAAGTTTATCAAAATTAAATGATCCTCATTAAGATTAATAAATTTCTAAATTATTAAAATTTGGAAGTTTATAAAAATTAAATGATCCTCGATAAGTTAATAAATTTCTAAATTATTAAAATTTGGAAGTTTATTAAAATTAAACGATCCTGGACTGGGGTATGACTTTTGAAGCCAATAATTAATCAATTTAATACCCCTATTTTGATTTTCAAATAAAATCCAAGTGGGGTATGACTTTTGAAGCCAATAATTAATCAATTTAATACCCCTATCTTGAAAAAAGATAAGTTAATAAATTTCTAAATTATTAAAATTTGGAAGTTTATTGAAATTAAATGATCTAGATAAGTTAATACATTTTAATTATTAAAATTTGGAAGCTTATTAAAATTAAAATGAGTCCAAATTAAGATTAATAAATTTCTAAATTATTAAAATTTGAAAGTTTATCAAAATTAAATGATCCTCATTAAGATTAATAAATTTCTAAATTATTAAAATTTGGAAGTTTATAAAAATTAAATGATCCTCGATAAGTTAATAAATTTCTAAATTATTAAAATTTGGAAGTTTATTAAAATTAAACGATCCTGGACTGGGGTATGACTTTTGAAGCCAATAATTAATCAATTTAATACCCCTATTTTGATTTTCAAATAAAATCCAAGTGTTAATAAATTTCTAAATTATTAAAATTTAGAAGTTTATTAAAATTAAATGATCCTGAACTTAGTAATAAATTTCTAAATTATTAAGATTTGGAAGTTTATTAAAATTAAATGATCCTGGATTTAGAAAATTTCTAAATCATTAAAAATTTGGAAGTTTATTAAAATTAAATGATCCTGACTTAGGGATTATGACTTTTGAAGTCAATAATTAATCAATTTAATACCCCTATCTTGAATTTCAAATAAAATCCTTAATAAATTTCTAAATCATTAAAAATTTGGATGTTTATTAAAATTAAATGATCCTGGACTTCGGGGTATGAATTTTAAAGTTATAAATTAATCAATTTAATACCCCTATTTTGATTTTCAAATAAAATCCAAATCATGAATCATGAACACATAAAGTGTAACCTTTTTCAAAATTAATTAAGACACTCACCTAGGTCTTAAGGGATTAGTGGTGACTTAGGCTAAATCAAAATTGACTAAAAAAGGATTAGAGAAATAAACATAAAAAAATCAAACATCCTTGAAACATCATTAAGCCCAATTAGGACTAAAATTTGGCTAAGTGTTCAAATTACAATAACTTGCCCCTTTAAGGATTTTCACCCATATAATTTTCAAAATTAAATGATAAATGATAATTACCCCTTTCTTAGGGATAATTGAGACATCGATGTTCACTGAGCATTAAGGATATTTACAGGATGGACCATTAAGCAAAATGATAAGTTTAAATGGACTCGAGGCTTTTCACTAGTTGGTGAGGGAGAGGCATGGACCTGTCTCCCCCTCTTAACTTGTTGGATACCTCAGAGGCCTATTAAACTTAATATTCTTTGCTTGAAGGAATCATCCTTAAATAAACTCTTAGGGACTCACCACAATATGACATAGAGTTAGGAAAACCAGTAGAACTTTACTTTTCCTACTCTTCATAAATGTCCTCACATGCATTCTTAAGTTTCAGGTGATGGAACGAGAAGACTCACCAGGTACGCTTTTATAGTTTATAGTACCATCTTTATTCTGCCTTTTTCCTTACATGTTTCATACTTGCATTTACCTACATAAAATTGCATGTTAACCATACCCAAAACCAAAATTAAAATCAACCAAGATAAAATTCACCGCCACAACATTCAAAATATAAAACAACTCAAAATTTAATCACAAACATCACACAAAAACCAAAACTTCAACTAAATTAAGACGTCTCTATTGGATAATTGGGAATTCCTCGGAGGAGGTAACCTACAGTTGCTAATGAGGCTTCCCACGATTTAAATGAAATTATGGAACTCATTAAGTTGGGTTTAGTAAGTTTGTTTGGACTAAGTGAATCTAATAGAAAATAGTGATGCCAGAACGAGGGAACCATAGGATCCTAACCGGTGACCCTCTAATCAACTTTAATATGCCCTCATAAAATATAAAGAACTTCAACCACAGGGCCAACTGATTTAATATTATAACTTGACACACTAGATAACTCAAACTCATCGCGGCAGGAGCTTGGACCTAGCATGGTGGGCAGCACGGCCATCTTCAACCAAAACCTGTCTTCCCCAGCTAAACCAATCTTCCTTCCTTAGATATAAACAACAAAGCCATAAGACTAAAACCTATCTTCACCAGCTAAACCAATCTTCCTTCCTTAGACTTAAACAACAAAGCCATAGAACTTTGTCTTCCCCAGCTAACCCAATCTTTCTTCCTTAGACTTAAACAACAAAGCCATAGGACTTTGATTTGCTTATGCAACGTAAATCCTCACCTTATCTTTAGGCCTTTGCATAGCCCTGCTATACAATTTAAGCGCGTCTTAGGACTCTGAAGTTGTCGTTTGTCACGACCTAAATCCTCACATCTTCCAGGCTATTCGTGTGATCATTTCACACAAATGTAAGCCCTAACTAAAAAAATTGGCAGGATGAAACATCTAAATATTTCTCCTCAAATTTGAAGCAAAACATTAGGATAGCTTGGGAAGTCACCGAGGTTCGATATTTCTCCTCAAAACTGAAGCCAAACATTATGATAGCTTGGGAAGTCACTGAGGTTCTCCTTAAGACCTAAATATTTCTCCTCAAAACTGAAGCCAAACATTATGATAGCTTGGGAAGTCACCAGGGTTCTCCTCTTACTTCTCCTCAAAGTTGAAGCCAAACATTAAGATAGCTTGGGAAGTCACCGAGGTTCTCCTCTATTTCTTCTCAAAACTGAAGCCAAACATTAGGATAGCTTGGGAAGTCACCAGGGTTCTCCTCTGAACTCAAAACTAAAGCCAAACATTAGGATAGCTTGGGAAGTCACCAAGGTTCGCCTCTGGATCCCCACATCCCCTAGTTCTTCTTCCTTTGGATTCTACAATAAAATGTTCCAAATTTGAACCAATCCTATCCCCTAGTTCTTCTTCCTTTGGATTCTACAATAAAATGTTCCAAATTTGAACCAATCCCCATTCACCCCTAGTTCTTCTTCCTTTGGATTCTACAATAAAATGTTCCAAATTTGAACCAATCCCCTTCCACACCTCTACGGAAGCCAAACATTAGGATAGCTTGAGAAGTCACCGAGGTTCTCCTCTGGATCCATGACATCCTTGAAGCCAAACATTAGGATAGCTTGGGAAGTCACTGAGATTCTCCTCTGGATCCATGACATCCCTTTCTTCTTCCTTTGGATTCTACAATAAAATGTTCCAAATTTGAACCAATCCCCTTGCACACCGCTATGTCTGATTTCGTTGAAGAGTCCTACCCTTTGAAATTCCTTGAAGATAATATTTCTTGATTTTTATTGAGAGTTTTCTTAAGTGACTTTGGTCATTTAAGATGTAATTAACTATAGGGCCTTGCCCTTATAGGAAGCATGTCGGAACCCAGCTTAATATAAACCCTATTTAATCCTTTATATTAAATAGGGGAACTTGTCGACAAATACAAAGGTTTCGCAGACCAAACGGACGTCATACTTTCCTTAGTTTATTTTGATCGAGCCTCATCCTCAAGCCTTGTGTTTATTCTTTGGGATAGGCACAGGATTTCAGGTACAGAGCTCTTTCATTTTAAACTATAAAAACTATGAGGTCTGTTTGATTTCATACTTCAACGTCCTTCCGAAGCGGCCGACGGGATTTCGATTCCGACGACCGACAGCTTCTTACGGGAAACCCCACAAACAAACAATCCTCGAAATAACGACAACAAGTTATTAAAATTTTGATTTAGAAATAAAAAAATCTAATCTATAAAAAATATTTAGTAAATGACACCAACTTAAAGTTTAGAAATTCTTAAAGTTAAGAAAGATTAAATTATTAGTTTCTATCAAATTCAGAAATATATTGTATATTTTTCGAATTTAGAATTTAGTTCTTTTATTTGCTCCACTTAAAAATTTCATTAAAAAGTAATTTTACTTACTATATTATATCTATAAGCTTAAGAGTTTCTCAAGCCTTATACTTTAAAAAGATCAAATGCAGAACAAATTTTTGATTAGGCATTAATCCTCAAGCTTCTCCTTCCTAATTTTTTTTCCCTTTTTTCTTTTTCTTTTCTTTCTCTTTTTATTTTCTTTTTCTTTTCTTTCTTTTTTTTCTTTTCTTTTTCAGGCAAGGATTACTATATCTGGATAGACCTTTAATGATTTTAAATTCCACTTCTCCTTTCCAAAAGCAANCTTATACTTTAAAAAGATCAAATGCAGAACAAATTTTTGATTAGGCATTAATCCTCAAGCTTCTCCTTCCTAATTTTTTTTCCCTTTTTTCTTTTTCTTTTCTTTCTCTTTTTATTTTCTTTTTCTTTTCTTTCTTTTTTTTCTTTTCCTTTTCAGGCAAGGATTACTATATCTGGATAGGCCTTTAATGATTTTGAATTCCACTTCTTCTTTCCTAAAGCAAAGTCTTGATATAAGTCTTTTACTTATAAATATAATAATAATTTTGAAAATTATTTTAATAAAAGAAATTTAAGTATTAAAAATAAAAGTCTAAATTATCTAAATTTTTTAAAAATACAATTTTTCTTTCTAAAGATAGTTATTTATATTAATCATTTTCTCATCTAAAAACTTTTTAACTTAAAGTTTTTCTTCATTACTAAAAATTTTAACTAAATTTCCTTACCCATTTCTAAAATCAAATTTTACTTCCCTAATATAACTTCATATAAATAATCAATTTTTTTCTTTTCAAATCAAATTCACTTATAGCACAATTGAGAACAAATAAAATTCCAGTTTTAAAAATATTTTTCATCCCCCCCTAACTTAAAATTTTAACAGATCAAACAGTTTAGCATCAGATATATATAAGCATGAATGAAAATTTAAAACAACATAATAACAGGAATTTTTAAACTGTAATGATACAATTATAAAACTAAAAAAAGGAGTTAAATTAATTTTTGATCAAATTTTCTGTATTTTCATTTCAATTTAACATGTAGAGATTTAACAAACTTCTAAGCAGTGGGTATAAACATAAAAGTAAACTAACACACTAACTTGATTTCACGTTCTCAGTATAAAAAATAAACACACTAACATGATAAAAGAAAAATACAGGGTATTAGTTTCAAAAATTTAAACTTAAGATCTAGGTTAGCTAGATTTTTAAATTTACAACAGATATAGAATTAAGTAAAGTTCTAAATTAACTAAATCACAAAACACACAACAGTTACTATCCTAGAATTTTAAAACAAACTACTAACTAACATAAATATTACAATACAATTTAAAATAAAAGTCTCAGACATCACAATATCTAAACAAGTAAACATACATACATGTCTCAAGTCCAAAACATGAAAACACATCACATCTAGATTCTCACTTAAACATAAAAGTACAAACCACATCACATAGTTCAAACCAACACACAGATGCAAATGTAGCAAGCCCAGACCACATAGTTCATATCATATTGCAATCATAAAATAAATCTCTCAGCTCTACTCTTCATCATCTGAATCACCGCTATCCCAAACTTTTGTAGGCTCGTAATCAGGGTATCTAGGATATGGAGGAAATTGCACTCCTTGATTACCCCTAATGAGGCTCTCCATAAATGAGTGAAATTTCTCTTCATAATTGCTTTTTCTCTTATTATACCTATCAGTATGCTCTGCAAAATGCTCTAAATTTTGTACCCTATCAGCGGTAAAATTAATATTATTCATCATCCTCTGCAATAATTGATATCGGGCCTTAGTAGACTCATCTCGAGATGTAGAAGCACATGAGGTAGATGGTCTAGATGTAGAAGCAGCAGAGTTGGAAGCAACAAACGTCTCCATTCCATAGCTCCAAGAAAATCCTCCTCTCCAACCAAAAATTGAATGCTCAGAATAAGCCTTCACATTCACCTTAGTGATGCGCTTTAGAGGTAATAACACTTCCTCCCAGTTATCATATTTAACTCCAGCCGGTTCACACAAAGAAAAGATCAAGGAAGCAAATCCCAGACCTGTAGCTGTAACAGCTGTAGCAGAACTAATGATAGTCTGATAGATCAAAGCTCCAATGTTGATGAGCTTTCCCTCATGAGTACAATAGTTCAACGTCGTTCTTTCTCTGGTCACTTCACTGAGATGATTGGTCGGAAGCAGACAAGCAGAAATGAAATAGTTTCAGACTTTTGAAGGTGCACATAACTTTAAAGTTTGGAAATTTACTCTCCTCTCATTAGTGATCTTCCAAAGTCCTCTCCCAATAGTCTAGTAAGAGATAATCTCGTCTAACTCTGCTTCAATAGGGCCATAAATTGCATAAAAATATAACATATCCGGTGGTAAATGGTAAAACAAGTTGATTACCTTTGGCGAAAAAGATACCAACTTTCCTCGAACCATAATTTGATTGTCTTCAGCTTTAAGGAGATTTGCATAGAACTCCCTTACAACAGATATAACTACCACAGCAGAAAAACAACATAATTGTTCCAACTATCGGTGAAAAATTAAATCTTCCACGTCTTCACCCAGATTTCTAAAACTCGCTCCTGAATTAGTTTGCGTGATTGCAACGCATCACTATACCGATCTTGAGCTTTTGAACTAACAAATTTACTTAAATCAAAAGGGGTTTTGCCTTTCCTCCTCTTCACTCTTGGTGCCATTCTACAAATTTGATAAATTCCAATAATAACTTCAAAAATCAAGTCTAAACCACTAAATTAAACTTCTAAAAGCTTAAACTACACTTCTTATGCAATTTCCATATATATTTCCTCTTTTTTCACCATGAATAGTGAATTTTTGAATTCTTCCAAATGTGCTCAAAATACATGGTGAAAATCCAAAGTTTTTGCATAGAAGTAAAGCTCTTACCTTAAGAAATCCAAATCTAGAAAATTTTTCTTGATTCCACCAAGAAATCTCCACTTAATGGTGTGCCCTAGCTCTCCAAAATTGCATTTTTGAGAGGTTGAAGGTACACGGGACGATAAAAATGGCAATTTTTTGTTCAAAATTTTATTTTTAAACATTCGCGAACTGGTGCTTAAGCACGGGAAAGTGGCGCTTAGGCGCCTGCCTCTTGGCTTTGCTCGCGCTTAAGCGCGAGATGTGGCGCTTAAGCGCCAGTGCATGATTTTCAAAAATTTCAAATTACAGTAAAATGCACTATTTACCTAAGTAAACCACCCCTAAATGGTCTCATAGCACTTAAATGACTATTTTCAACATCCTGTAACTCTCCTTTATCTCAAAATTCTCTTTAATAACTATTTCAGTTTGAGGCTAAAACAACACAAAATTTCACACAAACAAACATATATTAATTCAAAAACAAGTACAAAGACATTTAAACACTTAGTTCTCATTCCGAATTGTCTTGGATGAGAAAATTTTCCTAAATACAAACACTTAACAATTTTTCACAATTAAACACCTAAGTAACACACACTAAAAGCAAGTCTTAAACACAAAAACACTTAAATACAACGTCTTTAAACACACAAAAACACAACTTTAAACATAGAACTTAATTCCATTCTTCATTACAAGGAACAAATTCAGGTCTTTCATTAGTCTCTTCTGGGGAAACTGGATATAAAGTTGATAAAACAAATGGTTATGATGTGCTCTGATGCAATCTTCTTCAATCCACTTTTTCTTAAGAAACATCCCCTTATCCACTACCTCTATATAACTATTGTGGCAAAGTTGCATTTTCAATTTCCATCCAATATGCTCAAGATGTGTATGAATCTCCAATACCTTAGTCTCCAGTACAGACATGATATTTTCAATTTTGTTGATCTTCTATGATATCCCTTCAATACTAACGGCTAAGAAATCGTTATACGTTTCTTGTGCACTTTAACTAATGAATTTCTTCCTCATGGTCTCCTCCTTCTTCTTCAAATCCATCTCCCATGAAGACACCATCTTAAAATCTATGTCTCTCTTAGACTTTAGGGCTAAAAATGATATGGGGTGAAATTCCTTCACTAAACCCTTCTATTATAGGCCTAAATCCTTCCAATAACTCCTATACATGTTTAGAAACTGCCTTGGCACGTTTTTGGAAATTTTTAGGTGGTTTTCCTTTCTAGAATATTAATTTTACTCATGTTTTTAAACTGCAACGCTTAAGCGCCGGATTTGGCGCTTAAGCTCCAGTGCACATTTTTGCACTAGTCAACTTAACATCCAAATTATCATTTTAACATGTCTAGATCACTAAATAGAGTCTTACAATCAATACTAACACACAATAGTCTCAAAAATACTACCCCAAATTTTCTTAATCAGACATAAAGCAACAATCAAAACAAAAACACACTGATAACTATGGGTTGCCTCCCACAAAGTGCTTGGTTTTACGTCGTCAGCCCGACGTAACCAGAGCTTACTCTGGTTGACCCAACATTATTCCATCATTAAACTTATGATGATCCCCTATAAAATAAAATTTAGTCTATGTCCATTAACTTTAAATAATTTCTCAGACTTAGGATCTTTAATATCCACAACTCCACAAGGATAAACTTTAATCACAATAAATGGGCCCATTAACCTAGACTTAAGTTTGCTTGGAAATAATCTTAACCTTGAATTATATAACAAAACTTGTTGCCCTGTCTGGAAATTTTTAGCAATAATCCTTCGATCATGCCACATCTTCATCTTTTCTTTATAAATTCTAGCACTTTCATAAGATTCATTCCTTATCTCTTCAAGCTCATTTATTTGTAACAATCCTTGCTCACCAGCATCTTTCAAATTATAATTATAATCTTTAATCATCCAATATGCCTTATGCTCAAGTTCAATTGGTAAGTGACAAGCTTTTCTAAATATTAGCCTATATGGGGACATTCCTAAAGGAGTTTTGTATGAAGTCTATAAGCCAACAAAGCATAGCCAAGTTTGACTGACCAATCCATTTTTATTGGATTCATACATTTTTCCATAATTCTTTTATATTTTGATTGGATAATTCATCCAAACTACTTTTCTGAGAATGATAAGCAATAGAAATCATATGATTTATATGATATTTCTTTAATAATTTCTCCATTATGGCATTTCTGAAATGACTTCCCCCATCAGTAATGATAACTCTTAGCATCCAAAATCTACAAAATATATTCATTTTAAAAAATTTTGCAACACTTTGAGCATCACATCGAGGTAAAACAATAGCTTCTAACCATTTGGATACATAGTCAACTGCTAACAAAATATATAAATTTCCGAAAGATAGTACAAATGGTCCCAAGAAATATAATCCTCAAACAAATATTTTAACTTCTAGCATATAATTGAGGGGCATCTCATTTCTTCTAGAAATATTGCCTAATCTTTGACATCTATCACAAGTATTGAAATAAGCATTAAAAACCTTAAAAATTGTAGGCCAACAAAATCCAGGATTTTGTATGTTATTTTATCAACACCAAAATGTCCCCCAAAATCAGAATTATGACATTTTTGTATTTTGTATGTTGTTTTATCAACACCAAAATGTCCCCCAAAATCAGAATTATGACATTTTTGGAAAATCTCATAAGTTTCTTTTAATGGTACACATCTTCAAATAATCACATTCTTTCCTTATTTATATAAAAATGGGTCATCCCAAAAATAAATCTTAGCTTCAGAAATAAATTTCCTCTTATGTTGGTAAGTCAATGCATAGGGTATAATATCACTAACAATAAAGTTCACAATGTCGACATACTAAAGAATACGCCACTCATTAATAGTGAACAATTTTTCATCTGGAAAATGTTCATTAATTTCATTTTCAAAACAGAGTGGTTTTTCTAATTCAACCCTAAGCAAATAATCAGCAATTTGATTTTTAATTCCCTTTCAATCTACTATTACAAAATCTAATTCATGCAAAAGAAGAATCCATCTTATAAGTCCAGGTTTAGCATCCTTCTTTTTCATTAAATACTTAATAGCAGAATGATCTGCATGCACTACACAATGAGTTCCAATAAAATATGATCTAAATTTATCAAAAACATATATTATTGCTAATAACTTATTTTTTCAAATATGATCTAAATTTATCAAAGGCATATACTATTGCTAATAACTCTTTTTCAATTATTTTTGAGTTTCTAAAAGAGTTTTACTAGCATAGTAAATAACTTTGAAAATTTTATCATATCTTTGTCCTAAAACAGGTCCAATAGCATAATCACTAGCATCACACATTAATTCAAAAGGTATTTCCAAGTTTGGTGAAACTCCAATATCATAATCACTTGCATCACACATAAGTTCAAAAGGTTTTTCCCAATTTGGTGAAACTATGTATGGTGCAGCGATAGTTTTTCTTTTAATAACTTAAAATCTTTTAGGCATTCCTCATCAAAATTAAAAATTGCATATTTCTCCAGTAAATGGCATAAAGGCTTAACAATCCTTGAAAAGTCTTTAATATATCGCATATAGAATCCAGCATGTCCTAAAAAACTCCTAATTTCCCTTACATTTGTTGGATAAGGTAATCACTTGAATTTTAGCATGATCTACTTTCATATCATTTTCTGATATTTGATGTCCTAATACAATTCCTGCTGCTGCCATAAATTGGTGTTTTTCTCAGTTAAGGACTGAATTTGTTTCTTCACAGCACTTAAGAAATTTAAATAAATTTTCTAAAATGAGTCAAATGAAGTTCCAAACACTGAAAGTCATCCTTGAATACTTCAATCCCTTTTTCAATTAAATCACAAAAAATTTCCATCATACATCTTTAAAATATAGCAGGGGCATTACATAAACAAAAGGCCATTCTTCTAAAAGCAAAAGTACCATAAAGACTGGTAAACATTGTTTTCTCTTGATCCTCAAAAGATATTTGAATTTGGTCATAACCAGTACATCTATCCATAAAACAAAAGTATTTATGCTCATCTAGTCTATAATAGATAATGATCTTTCTTAGTGGAAAGATTTAATTTTCTATAATCAATGCATATTCACCACCCTGTAGCTTGTCTAGTAGGTATTAACTCATTATGTTCATTTATAGTTACAGTTACTCTTCTTTTCTTAGGAATACAATGAATTGGACTATTCCATGNTTAGAAACACAATGAATTGGACTATCCCATGCACTATCTGAAATAAGGTAGATAATTTCAGTATCTAACCACTTTAAAATTTCTTTCCTTACAACTTCTTTCATAACAAGATTCAATCTCCTTTGCAGATCAGCCCTAGGTTTGCAGTTCTCTTCCATATGAATTTTATGCATACAAATTGAAGGACTGATTCCTTTAATATCAGCAATTGTCCATCCATCCACAAGGCTTTCTTAAATTTTTTCAAAATTTTCATCAATCTTTCTTCTTCTTCCATCATTAATTTTGAGGAAATTATAACTGGTAAACTAGAGGAATCTCCTAAAAAGGCATATTTTAAATGATCAGGAAGTAACTTCAAGTCTAGTTCTAGAGGTTTTTTAATAGATGGACAAAATGATTTATATTTGTTTATCGTGTCAAAAACTTCAAAACTTTCTCGAACATAGTTTAAATTTTCCTTAAAAAGATCTTCACATTGATTTAATTCTTCTTCTTGCTCGTGTTCCAAATCTTGTACTTCAGATTTTTCTTCATAAGTAGTTCTAAAATGGAATTCACTTAGATATCTTATAACATCCATCCTATAACATTCATTATCTTTACCTTTTGCAGGATATTTCATTGATTTTGAAATGTTAAAAGTAACAGTTTGATCATTAACGCGCATTGTTAATTCCTCTTTCTGCATATCTATCATTGCTCTTCCTGTTGCTAGGAAAAGTATCCCCAAAATAATAGGTATCTCTTTATCTTCCTCCATATCTAAGAGAATGAAATGAACAGGAAAGATAAATTGATCCACCTTCACTATGACATTTTCTATAACTCCTTTAGGGTATGTTATCAAACAATCTACTAACTGCAGAGTTAAAGTTGAAGGAGTTATTACTCCTAATCTCAATCTCTTAAATATTGATAATGGCATAAGGTTAATGCTTGCACCTAAATCACATAAAGCTTTCCCATAAAATATGTCTCCGATTGCACATGGAATTGTAAAGCTACCAAGATCTTTAAGCTTTTCAGAAAGCTTCTTTTGAATTATCGCACTGCACTCCTCACTAAGTGCAATTGTCTCATTATCTTCAAACTTCCTTTTTTTTTTAGAATATCCTTCTTAAAATTTACATAGCTCGACATTTATTGTAAGGCTTCAGTAAAAGGAATATTGATTGTAAGCTTTTTAAATATTTCCAAAAATTTTAAAAATTGCTTATCCAACTTCTGCTGGCGAATTCTCTAAGGAAATGGAGGTAGTGAATTTTCCAAATCAATTTTTAGTGGAGAAATAGGTCTCTCAGAATCTTTTGGAGCGCCCTCTTTTGATTCGTCAATTCCTTCTCTCTCCACTTCAATTTCTTTTTGAACCCGACCTTCCAACTCTCTTCTGCTTCTAAGTTGAACGGATTTTACTTGTTCTTTATGATGGTCTTTTGGATTTGATTCAGTATTACTAGGAAGTGTTCCTTGGGATCTATTACTTAATGAATTTGTTATTTGCCCAAGTTGATTCTCAATATTTGTAATTATAGCTCCTTGATATTGTAATTGATTTTTCATTTATAACACCACTTCTTCTATAGACAACTTCTTCTCCTTAAACTGTGTATTACTGTTGAAACCTGAAAGATAAGTAGATCTATAATTATTATTTCCTTGGTTGTTCCAGTTTCTCAATGGGTTTCCTTGGTTGTTCCCCCATTGTTGATATTACCACCCGAATTGTTATTCTAGTTAAAGCTGGGGTGGTTCTTCCAACCTGGGTTATAATAACTTGAATATGGGTTATTTTGCTTATTATTTATGACATTCAAAGTTTTCAATGATGCTTGAGAATCTACCATTTGGCCTAATGAATTCTCTTCAATCATGGAAATTCGTTGAGAAAAATTCATTCCAAATTGGTTTAACTTCTTCAAAATTACAGCAACTTGATTTGCTAACATGGTAAATGCATCAGTTTTATGAATATTGGCTACTTTCTTAGGATTTACCCTCTCAGAAGGCCACTAAAAATTATTGGTAGTCATTTCTTCAATTA
This sequence comes from Phalaenopsis hybrid cultivar, assembly GCA_002079205.1. Classification (NCBI taxonomy): domain Eukaryota; kingdom Viridiplantae; phylum Streptophyta; class Magnoliopsida; order Asparagales; family Orchidaceae; genus Phalaenopsis; species Phalaenopsis hybrid cultivar. Next base: position 189,746 of record JXCR01126868.1, on the reverse strand, counting down.
AAGCATAAGCATCATGAAATGGTTTTGACATCAATGAACCACCAACAGTGGCATCGATAACTGATCTACGAGATCCAACCAATCCATTATAAAAAGTTTGAATTATTAACCAATCTGGTATATCATGGTGTGGACACTTTCTTAATAGTTCCTTAAATCTCTCCCATGCTTCATAAATAGATTCCCCCTCAAACTGATTAAAAGATGTAATATCATTTCTAAGCTTTGCAATTTTTGATGGTGGAAAATATTTAGCAAGTAATTTTTTTGCTAAATCACCCCAAGTTCTGATAGATCCAGGTGCTAACAAATTCAACCACATCTTAGCTTTAACCCTCAGTGAGAAAAGAAATAACCTAAGTCCTATAGCGTCATCTGATACACCATCGTATCAATGTAGCGCATAATTCTAGAAAATTGGCAAGATGTAAATTTGGATCTTCAGTTGGTGATCCGCCAAACTGATTATTTGATACCATTTGGATAATAGAAGGTTTAAGCTCAAATGAATTGGCCACTACAATAGGTTTTTGAATACTATAATGAAGTTCATCTGCAGTAAGGTTGGCATAATCTCTTAAAGGTCTAAACTCTTGATGAATGTCAGTATTTTGATTATTTTGGTCTGCCATTTTTATAATTCTTTTGGACTTTTTAAAATTTATCATTTTTTGGTTTTTTTTATTTTTCTAATAGTTTATTCTAATTCAGAATCGTAGGGCATTATTCCTTCAGAACCCGAATTACTCATACACTAACATATAATAAAATAAATTAAAATAAAATAAAATAAGATAAGACAACTTAAGGTTTAAATAAGACTTTCTAAAAATAGAAATTTGCTTTTAAAATCAATTTCTCCCCGACAACGGCGCCAAAAACTTGATCCCTTGGTTACTGCTAATATGCAAAGTGCAACAATAATTCAGATTATATTTCATTTATATTTCCTTACTTTACAACAAAACGAAAAACTTGATCCTGAAGAAAATTAAAAATTTAACTTTTAATTTATATATATTGGGATACTACGCAAGTATATGCATTGTTATCAAGTAATATAGGACTTTTTGATTAAAACCTGAATATAGAACCCACAGGGAGAATACGCAATATGCACTATTGAACAGTAAACTTTCTATTTTTTAAAAAAAAGTTAATTATCTAAACTAAAGATAAGTTTTGCAGTAATGATAACAATTTAAAAAGATAATTAGAGTTTTTGTAGGAGAAAAGCACTAAATATGAAAATATTTTTCTTCTTGTTATGAATCAGTAATAAGTATAGGAATTTTGTTGTGGAATTATGCAAATTGTGTTAGGATAAATAGGATAAATAATATTTTTTACCCTTACTAGAGATGCTATAAAGAACATTAGCTAATTTAAAGTTTGAATAGTTCTGAATATCAGCTAGGTAGGGAAGATACTAGCTCTCACTCTAGAGTTCCCTTGATTCCCTCCTGCTGGGTGCTAACATTCTTGTATCATAACCTAAAACCATAAACCAAGTTGGCGGCTTAAATCTGTCACTTTAAAGTCCTCTAACTCTACTTCCTTCAATGAATATTTCTCTATTTATTTGCACTCAATCATATGAACTACATTTCCTATTCCGATAACCTCATGTGATTCTTTCCAATTGTTGACAAAGACAATACCAGCCCGGTTCTTACATGTTCTCACATGAAATTTTAACATCTGGATTGGCCAAATCAAGAAGTAAACAAAGTGCATGAATTTAAATCATCACAACTTCTTCCATCATTGAAGATCAATACTTTCCACAACTTCGGTCCAAAACTTAATTACTTATCATTTTAAGAAGAAAGATAAAGAAAACTACTCAGAATCCAAGGAGAAAACAAAACCACACTTTAGTTTAAAAGAAAAAATCATTGTCAAACTAACAACAAGTCTTAATTAAAACCAAAAGTAGTCTCAAAATAGAAAGATAAAAATTTAGCTCAAATCCTCCACTAAACTCTTAAAGTTCCTTTAATTCTCTTCTCTTTATAATGACTCAAAAAAATAACAAAAAGGATAAAGTAAAAGTAAAAGTGGTTCCTGAAAATCTCTCCGAACTAACTCCCCAAATGAGAACTTTCAAAACTTTCCAATACTTTCAGGACTCACACTTTTTTGGTCCTTTTCAGAACACTTCTCAAAGTCCTCTCTGCTTTCTCTTATAATTTTCCAAAATGTGCCTTGGTTTCTCTTCAAAATATGTCTAGATTTGATGTATTTCCCCAAGAGATGCATCCTTTCATGGTAATTTTTATCCATGGTGGTTATAACCACCTATTAATCCAATGGGTGCCTCAAAAACCTCTTCAAAATTTGCAAAAACTTAATTTACTCGCCCAATAACTGCCACTGACGCTTAAGTGTGGGGCCTCTAGCACTTAGGCATGGTCTTCTCTATTTAACTGATGCTTAAGAGCCGGGTCTGACATTTAGGCGTCAAAACTTTTGCACATTTTTCACTTTTTTGCTCTAAATTTGATCCTTTTTCACTCCTTTAAGAATTTTTCACCCTTTTTACCTATATCCGCAAGAAAAACACAAAAATACCTTCCATTAAAGCATAAGATTTCAAAAATAAGTATAAAAATGTGTCTAAAAATACTATATATTTTAGGTGTATCAATGATATAAGTGGAAAAACTAAAAACAGAAGTAAAATTAGTTTTGATCAAATTTTCTAATTTTTTCATTTCAATTCAACATGTACAGATTGAATAGACTTCTAAGCAGTGGGTATAAACGTAAAAGCAAACAAACACACTAAATTTGACTTCACAATCTCAACATAAAAACAAACACACAAACATGTTAAAATAAATATATAGGGCAGCAGTTTCTGAAATTTAAATTTAAGATCTAAGTTAGCAAGATTTTTAATCTTTTCAAAAGACATAGAATTAAGTAAAGTTCTAAACTAACTAAATCACAAAACTCACAACAGTTACTATCCTAGAAATTAAAAACAAAATATTAACTAACACAAATATCACAACAACAATAAAACATCAAAGTCTAAAACATAATACACCATCCAAATCAACACACAGATGCAACTGTAGCAGTACCAAACCACATAGTCCTTAACACAAAAATAAATAACACAACACAAATCACAAGTCCTAAACACATAGTCTAAAACATATTACAAACATAGAAATAAATCAGCCCTCCCCCTCATCATCTTCAGAATCACCACTATTCCAGACATTTGTAGATTCATAATCAGGGTATCTAGGATATGGAGGAAATTGCACTCCTGGGTTACCTCTAATTAGGCTCTCTAGAGAGGAGTGTAATTTCTCTTCATAATCACTTTTTCTCCTATTATGTTTATCACTATGATCTACAAAATGCTCTAAATTTTGTACCCTATCAGCGGTAAAACTAATATTATCCATCATCCTCTGCAATAATTGATCTTAGGTCTCAGTAGACTCACCTCTAGATGTAGAAGTATGTGAGGTAGTTGCTCTAGATGTAGAAGCAACAGAGGTAGAAGCCGTAGACGTCTCCATTCCATAACTCCTAGAAAATCCTCCTCTCCGGCCAAAAATAGAATACTCAGAATTAGTCTTCACATTCACCTTAGTGATGGGCTTTAGAGGTAACAATACTTCTTCCCAGCAATCATATTTAACTCCAGCTTGCACACACCAAGAAAAGATCAAGGAAGCAAATCCCATACCTGCAGTAGTAGCAGTTGTGGCAGAACTGATGATAGTCTGATAGATCAAATTTTCAATATTGATGAGCTTTCCTTCCTGGATAAAATAGTTTAACGTCGCTCTCTCTCTTGTAACTTCACTAAGATGATTTGTTGGAAGCAGACGAGCAAAAATAAAATATTGCCAGACCTTTGAAGGTGCACATAACTTTGAAGTTGGAAAGTTGACTCTCCTTTCATTAGTGATCTTCCAGAGTCCTCTTCCAAAAGTCAAGTAAGAAATAATCTCATCTAACTCAGCTTCAGTCGGACTATAATTTGCATATAAATATAAGGTATCAAGTGGTGGATGATAGAACAAGTTGATTACCTATGGTGAACAAGCTACCAACGTTCCTCGAACCATAACTCTATCTTGTTCAGCCTCAGGGAGGTTAGCATAGAACTCCCTAACAAAAGAAATAACGGCAACAACAGAATTGTTCCCACTGTCGGCGAATAATCAGATCTTCCACTTCTCCACTTGGATTCTTAAAACACCACTCTTGAATAAGTTTTTGTGATTGAAATGTTACACTGTACCGATCCTGAACCTTTGAACTAACAAATTTACTCGAATTGAAAGTGCTCTTTCCTTTGATCCTCTTCATTCTTGGTGTCATGCAACAAATTTTATAAATTCCAAAAATATCTTCAAAAACAAGTCTAAAGTAGTAAACTAAACTTCCAAAAGCACAAACTAAACTTCCCATGCAATTTTCATAGATTTTCCTCATTTTTCACCATGAATAGTGGATTTTCGAATTTCTCCAAATGTGCTCAAAATACATGGTCAAAATCCAAAATTTTTGCATAGAAGTAAAGCTCTTGCCTCAAGGAACTTGGATCTAGCAAATTTCACTTGATTTCACCAAGAAATCTTCAATTTAGATGTGCCTTAGCAAACAAAAATCACAAAATCAAGAGGTTGAAGGTGACGGTGGCGTTAAAAATGGTGATTTCCTGGCTGAAATTTCACTTTAACCGTTCGTGAAACAGTTTTCCTGAACCAGCACTTAAGCGTGGATAAGTGGCTCTTAGACGCTTGCTCTTGGGTTGGCTTGCTCTTAAGCACAAAATGTGGCGGTTAGGCGCCAGTGCACGATTTTTTCAAAATTTTCAAATTAAAGTATAATGCATTATTTGCATAAGTAAACCACCCCTAAATGGTTTCATAACACTTAAATGACTATTTTTAACTTCCTATAACTCCCCTCTCTCTCAAAATTCTCCATAATAACTATTTTAATTCGAGGTTAAAAATAACACAAATTTTCACACAAACAAACTTATGTTAATTCACAAACAAGTACCAATACAATTAACACTTAATTCTCACTCCAAATAGTCTTGGATGAGAAAATTTTTCTAAATTGAAACCATTAACAATCATGTCACAATTAAACTTATAAACAGTCATAAACACTAAAACAAACACTAACATGTAAATACAATGACTCCAAACAAATATACTCAAACATAGAACTTAATTACACTCTTCATTTGATGGGACAAACTCAGGTCTTTAATTAGTCTCTCCTTGGGAAATTGGACTATAAAGTTGATAAAATGGACGGTGGTGACGTGCTCTGATACAATCTTCTTCAATCCACTTTTTCTTAAGAGACATCTCCTTATCCACTTCCGCTATATAACTAGTGTGGCTAAATTGCATTTTCAATTACCATCCAATATGCTTAAGATGTGCATGAATCTCCAATACCTTAGTCTCTAGTAAAGACATTGTATTTTCAATTTTGTTGATCTTCTCTGATATCCCTTCAATACTAACAGCTAAGAAACCATTACACATCTCTTCTGCACTTTGACTAATGAACTTCTTCCTCATATTTTCTTCCTTCTTCTTCAAATCCATCTCCCATTAAGACATCATCTCAAAATCTCTCTCTCTCTTATACTTTAGGGATAGAAATGGTCTGGGGTGAAATTCCTTCACAAAACCCTTCTATCTATAGGCCTAAATCCTTCCAATAACTCCTAGACACGTTTAGAAATTGGCTTGGCATGTTTTTACAAACTAATTGGCAGTTTTCCCTTCTAGAATCTGAATTTTGTACATGTCTTAAAACTATCGTGCTTAAGCGCCAAATTTGGCGCTTAAGCGCCAGTGCACATTTTTGCACTAGTCAACTTAACGTCCGAGTTCTTATTCTAACATATTTAAGTCAATAAATAAAATCTTAAAATCAATACTAACACATAATAGTCTAAAAAATCCTACCCCAATTTTCTTAATCACACATAAAATAAAAACAAAACAAAAACATTCTGATAATTATGGGTTCTCTCCCACAAAGCGCTTGGTCTTACGTCGTTAGCCCGACTTAACCAGTGCTTATTCTGGTTAGACCCAACATCATTCCATCATTAAACTTATGTTGATCCCCTATAAAATAAGGTTTTAGTATATGCCCATTAACTTTAAAAAGTTTCTCAGATTTAGGATCTTTAATATCCACAACTCTATAAGGATAAACTCTTATCACAATAAATGGGCTCATCTGCTTAGACTTCAGTTTTCTTGGAAATAATCTTAACCTTGCATTACATAGCAAAACTTGTTGCCCTAACTGAAAATTTTTAGTAAGAATCCTTCGATCATGCCACGTCTTCATCTTTTCTTTGTAAATCTTAGCACTCTCATAAGATTCATTCCTTATCTCTTCAAGCTCATTTAATTGTAATAATCTTTTCTTACCAGCATCTTTAATAGCCCAATATGATTTATGCTCATGTTCAACTAGTAAGTGACAAGCTTTACCAAATATTAGTCTATAGGGGGACATTCATATAAGAGTTTTGTATGCAGTCCTATAAGGTCCACATCCCAAATATTAGCCTATATGAGGACATTCCTATAGGAGTTCTGTATGCAGTCCTATAAGCCCACAAACGCTTTCCCAAATATTAGCCTATATGGAGACATTCCTATAGGAGTTCTATATGCAGTCCTATAAGCCCACAAAGCATAGGTAAGTTTGACTGACCAATCCATTTTTGTTAGATTCACAGATTTTTCCATAATTCTTTTAATTTTTTGATTGGTTTGACTGACCAATCCATTTTTTTTGGATTCACAGATTTTTCCATAATTCTTTTAATTTCCTGATTAGATAATTCAGCCAATAATATGGGGACATTCCTATAGGAGTTCTGTATGCAGTCCTATAAGCCCACAAAGCATAGTCATAACTGACCAATCTATTTTTGTCACAGCATAATTCTTTTAATTTCTCGATTGGATAATTCAGCCAAATCACTTGTCTGAGGATGATAAGAAACAACAATCCTATGATTTATATGATATTTCTTTAATAATTTTTCCATCATGACAATTCTGAAATGACTTCCCCATCAGTAATGATAACTCTCGGCATCCCAAATCTACAAAATATGTTCATTTTCAAAAAATTTGCAACACTTTGAGCACACATTGAGGTAAAGCAACAGCTTCCATCCATTTGGATGCATAGTCCACTGCTAACAGAATATATAAATTTTTGAAAGATGGTATAAATGGTCCCATGAAATCTAATCTCCAAACATCAAATATTTCAACTTTTAGAATATAATTGAGGGGCTTCTCATTTCTTCTAGAAATATTTCCTACTCTTTGACATCTATCACTAGTTTTGATATAAGCATTAACAATTCTAAAAATTGTAGGCCAATAGAATCCAGATTGTAAAATTTTGTATGTTATTTTATTAACAAAAAAATGTCCCCCAAAATCATAATTATGATATTTTTGGATCTTTGAACTATCAGATCCTTATCTTGTTTATATAAAAATGGGTAGTCCCAAAAATAAGTCTTACCTTCAGAAATAAATTTTCTCTTTTGTTAGTATGTCATTCCATAGGATATAATATCACTAACAATAAAGTTTACTATGTCGGCATACCACGGAACACGCCACTCATTAATAGTGAACAGTTTTTCATCTAAAAAATGTTCATTAATTCCTTTTTCAAACCAGAGTGGTTTTTCTAACTCAAGAGTGAACAAATGATCAGCAATTTGATTTTCAATCCGCTTCAAATCTACTATTTCAAAATCAAATTCTTGCAAAAGAAGAATCCATCTTATAAGTCTAGGTTTAGCATCCGTCTTTTTTATTAAATACTTAATAACAAGAATGATCTGTATGCACTACACAATGAGTTCCAATTAAATATGATCTAAATTTATCAAAGAATGATCTGTATGCACTACACAATGAGTTCCAATCAAATATGATCTAAATTTATCAAAAGCAAATATTATTGCTAATAACTCTTTTTCATTAGTTGTATAATTAATTTGAGTTCATTAAGAGTTTTACTAGCATATTAAATAACTTTGAAAATTTTATCATATCTTTATTCTAAAACAGCTCTAATAGTATAATCACTAGCATCACACATCAATTCAAACAATTTTTGCTAGTCTGGTGAAACTATAATTTGTGCAGTGATTAATTTTTATTTTAATAACTTAAAAGCTTTTAGGTGTTCATTATCAAAATTGAAAATTTCATCTCTCTCCAATAAATGGCATAGAGGCTTAGCAATCTTTAAAATGTCTTTAATATACCGCTTGTAGAATCCAGTATGTCCTAAAATACTCCTAATTTCCCTTACATTTGTTGGATAAGGTAAATTAGCGATCACTTGAATTTTAGCAAGATCTACTTACATACCATTTTCTGATATTTGATGACCTAATACAATTCCTCCTACTATAAATTGACATTTCTCCCAATTAAAGACTGGATTTGTCTCTTCACAACGCTTAAAAACTTTGGATAAATGTTCTAAATACGAGTAAAATGAAGTTCCAAACACTGAAAAGTCATCCATGAATACTTCAATCCCTTTTTCAATTAATTTGGAACTGATTTGGAACTGATTCCAAGGAATTTAATAACAAAAATCACACCACTTTAAATTTTCTTTTTTTACAACTTCTTTCATAACAAGATTCAGTCTCCTTTGAGGATCAACTCTGGGTTTGCAATTCTCCTCCATATGAATTATATGCATACAAATTGAAGGACTGATTCCTTTAATATCTTCAATTGTCCATCCAAAGGCTTTCTTAAAATTTTTCAAAATTTTCATCAACCCTTCTTTTTATTCCATTACTAGTTTTGAGGAAATTATAATTGATAAAGTAAAGGAATCTTCTTAAAAGGCATATTTTAAATGATCAGAAAGTAACCTCAACTCAAGTTTTGGATGTTTTTCAATAGATGGGTAAAATGATTTATCTTTGTCTATCGTGTCCAAAATTTCAAAACTTTCTCCAACATAGTTTGAGTCTTCCTTAAAAAGATCTTCACATTGATTTAATTCCTCTTCCTGCTCGTGTTCTAAATCTTATACTTTAGATTTTTTTTCATAAGTCATTTTGAAATGACATTCACTTAGATATCTTATAACATCCATTCTAAAACATTCATCATCTTTATCTTTTGTAGGATATTTAATTGATCTTGAAATGTTAAAAGTAACAGTTTGATCATTGGCGGACATTGTTAATTCCTATTTCTGCACATATATCATTGCTCTTCCTGTGGCTAGGAAAGGTCTCCCCAAAATGATAGGTATCTCTTTATCTTCCTTCATATCTAGCACAATGAAATCAACAGGAAAGATAAATTGATCCACTTTCACTAGGACATCTTCCATAACTCCTTTAGGGTATGTTATCGAATGATCTGCTAACTGCAGAGTTACAGTAGTAGGGATTATTTCCCCTAATCCCAATCTTTTAAATATTGATAATGACATAAGGTTATTTCTTGCGCCTAAATCACATAAAGCTTTCCCATAAAATATGTCTTCTATTGCACATGGAATTGTAAAGCTACCAGGATCTTTAATCTTTTCAAGAAGCTTCTTTTGAATTATCACACTGCACTCCTCATTAAGTGCAACAGTCTCATTATCTTCAAACTTTCTTTTTCTTTTGGGAATATCCTTCATAAACTTTACATAGCTCGGCATTTGTTCTAAGGCTTTAGCAAATAAAATATTAATTGTAAGCTTCTTAAATATTTCCAGAAATTTTAAAAAATGTTTATCCAACTTTTGCTGACAAAGTCTCTAAGGAAATGGAGGTGGTGGTTTTTCCAAATCAAATTTTAGCGGAGAAATCGGTCTTTCAGAATATTTTGGAGCATCGTCTTTTGATTCTTCAATTTATTCTCTCTCTACTTCAATTTCTTTTTGAACCCTACCTTCCAACTATATTCCACTTCTAAGTTGAACGACTTTTACTTGCTCTTTATTCTGGTCTTTTGGATTTGATTCAGTATTACTAGGAAGTGTTCATTGAGATCTATTACTTAATGAATTTGCAATTTGACCAAATTGATTCTCAATATTTCTAGTTGTAACTCCTTGACTTTGTAATTGATTTCCCATTTGTAACACCACTTCTTCTATAGATAACTTGTTCTCCTTAAATTGTGTATTACTGTTAAAACCTAGAGGATAAGTAGATTTATAATTATTAATCCCTTGATTGTTCCAGGTTCCCAATGGGTTTACTTGGTTGTTCCCCCATTGCTGATTATTACAATCTGAATTGTTATTCCAGTTAAAGTTGGGATGGTTCTTACAGCCTGGGTTACAATAAGTTGAATATGGGTTATTCTGTTTGTTATTCATGGCATTCAAAGTTTCTAATGATGCTTGAGAATCTACCATTTGGCCTAACGAACTCTCTTCAATCATGGAAATTAGTTGACAAAAATTAATTCCAAATTGGTCTAACTTTTTTGAAATTATAACAACTTGATATGTATCAGTTTTATGAATGTTGGCTACTTTCTTAGGATTCACCCTCTCAGAAGGCCATCGAAAATTATTGGTAATCTTTTTCTTCAGTTTAAGCATAAGCGTCATGAAATGATTTTAACATCAATGAATCACCAACAGCGGCATCGATAATTGATCTAAGAGATCCAACAAATCCATTATAAAAGTTTAAATTATTAACCAATCTGGTGTAACATGGTGTGGACACTTTCTTAAGAGTTCTTTAAATTGTTCTCATGCTTCATAAATAGATTCCCCTTCAAATTGATTAAAAGATGTAATATCATTTCTAAGCTTCATAAAATAGATTCCCCTTCAAACTGATTAAAAGATGTAATATCATTTCTAAGCTTCGCAATTTTTGATGGTGGAAAATATTTAGTAAAAATTTTTTGTGCTAAATCACCCCAAGTTCTGATAAATCCAAGTGTTAACGAATTCAACGACATCTTAGCTTTATCCCTCAGTAAGAAAAAAATAACCTAAGTCTTATGGCATCATCTGATACACCATTGTATTTAAATGTAGCGCACAATTCTAAAAAATTGGCAAGATGTAAATTTGGATCTTCAGTTGGCGATCCCCCAAACTGATTATTTGATACCATTTGGGTAATAGCAGGTTTAAGCTAATATGAATTAGTCACTACAGTAGGTTTTTGAATACTACAATGAAGTTCATCTACAGTAGGGTTGACATAATATCTTAAAGGTCTAAACTCTTGATGAATTTTAGCATTTTGATCGTTCTGGTCTGTCATTTCTGTTATTTTTTTAGATTTTTAATTTTTTTGATTTTTCTAATTTTTCTAATATTTCTCTCTAATTTAGAATCATAGGGCACTGGTTCTTCTAAACATGAACTACGCATGCACTAACATATAAATAAATAAAAATAAAAACACTCAAAATAAGATACAATAACTTCTAAAGTTTAAATAAAACTTTCTAAAAATAGAAATTTACTTTCAAAATCAATTTCTCTCTAGCAACGGCGCCAAAAACTTGATCCCAATTTACTACTTATATGCAACAATATAACAATAATTTTGATTATATTTTTCACTTATATTTCATTATTTTGCAACAAAACCAAAAAATTGATCCTGAAGAAAAATAAGAATTTAACTTTTAATTTATATATATTGGATACTACGCAAGTATACGTATTGTTATCAAGTAATATAAGACTTTTTGATTAAGACCTGAATATCGAACCCACAAGGAGATTATGCAATATGCACTTTTAGAAACTTTTTATTTTTAAAAAGACTATTATTTAAACTAAAGAAGATTCTTGCGGTAATGAAAATTTAAACTTTTTAATATTTTGATACAACAATAACAATTTAAAAAGATAACTAGAGTATTTGTAGAAGAAAAACACTAAAGATGAAAAATATCTTTCTTCTTATCATGAATCAGTAAAATAAGTAATAGGAATTCTATTGTGGAAGTATGCAATGTGTGTTGTGTCAAATATGAGCAATAATATTCTTTACCCTTACTATAGATGCTATAAAGAACATTGGCTAATTTAAAGTTTGAATAGTTCTGAGGACCGGCTAGGCAGGGAAGATAATAGCTCTCACTCTAAAGTTCCCTTGACTCCCTTCATCTGGGGGCTAACATTCTTGTATCAGAACCTAAAACAATAAACCAAGTTGAGGGCTTTAACCTGTTACTTTAAGGTCCTCTAACTCTAGACCCTTCAATGAATATTTTCCTATTTATTCGCACTCAATCATATGAACTACATTCTCATTCATACAACCTCATGTGATCCTTTCCAATTGTTGACTAAGACAATACCAGTCTGGTTCTTACATATTCTCATAATAAATTTTAACATCTCGATTGGTCAAATCAAGAAGTAAATGAAGTGCATGGATTTAAATCATCACAACTTCTTCCAACATTAAAGATCAATACTCTCCATAATTTCCATCCAACACTTAATTACTTATCATATTAAGAAGAAATATAAAAAAAACTACTCATATTCTATGGAGAAAACAAAACCACACTTTAGTTCAAAAATAGAAATCATTGTCAAACCTACAACAAGTCTTTATTAACCAAAAGTATTCTAAAACAAAAGATAAAAACTTATTTCAAGTCTCCACCAAACTCTTGAAGTTCCTTTGAATCTCTTCTCTTTTACAACACTCTCAATATAAAAACTAAAATAAAAATTATAAAATAAATATGTGGTGCCTGAAAGTCTCACCGAACTAACTCCCCAATTCAAGAACTTTCATAACTTTCTCTTTTCAAGCACACTTTCAAAGACTCAATCTTCATTATTTTATAAATCTTCAAAAAGTTCCTTGGTATCTCATCAAAATATGTCTTTATTCGATATACTTCTCCAAGAGATGCCTCCTTTCACAATAATTTTCGTCCATGGTGGTTGTAACCACTTATAAAGCCAATGGGTGCCTCAAAAACCTCTTCAAAATTCATAAAAACCAAATTTATGCATCTAAAAATAGCCATTGGTGCTTAAGTTTGGGGCCTCTGGCACTTAAGAGCGACCTTTTCTGTTTAACCGATGCTTAAGCGCCGGATCTGGCGCTTAGACGCCAAAACACTCTTGCCCAATTTTCACATATTTGCTCCAAATTTGATCCTTTTTCACTCCTTTAAGCATTTTTCATCTTTTTACATATACTTAAAAGAAAAACTCACAAATAACTTCCATTAAAACGCAATATCTCAAAAATAGGTATAAAAATGTGTCTAAAATACTATATATTTTAGGTGTATTATTTAACACATGTGCTAAAATATATAAAATATTATACAATATAAACTACTTGGCAATAAATAAATATTTTTATCTCAATTTGTCTAGAACTATCTAATCTATAACATATAAAATGTTATATGGAGAAAAGTTTGTAAATCTATGTAGATATGCTTTTGTATGAAAGTTTGATAAATAAAACATCAAAGTACAATTTAAAAAATAACAAAATTGAAATATGAAGTTGGTTAAAAGCAACCTACGTAGAGTTGGACGATTTCCTTAATTGGGTCAATGAATGAAATCGGCTCGACGACCTCCAAATTAAACTTTCTTTCTCTAAAATCTCTACATTCTCTCTCCTCATAGTTTAAAAAAATGTAAAGTAAAAACCACATGGGGAGGGATTAAGGTAATGAATTAAGGTTTTTATAATAAAAAAAATTTATTGAATAATGGATATAATTGTAATTCCATGAATTATTATATTTATTAAATATACAGTTTGTGGAAAAATTATTATATTTTTTACATATTTGTCTCCAAAATTTTGGACAAATTAGTCAATCAATAGGAAAATACGTCTAGAACACACTGGCGAAAATTGTTTGAAAAAGGGATAATAGATAGCTCTGGAAAGCACACCATTATAAGGATGTATCAATCCTTAAGAAAGACAATTCCAGCTAAAAGCATTTATTTTACTATTTACGAAGCTCGTAAAAATAATAAAAATATGGTTAAAATAAAATCAAGTATGCTCTTGATTTTGGTAAAAATAATTTATAAATCAAGATTAAAAAGAAAACCAATTAATTTATATAAATAAATTAAGGTCAGTTATTGTAAACCAAATTTTATCCAAATCAAAACTACTAAAAATTGACATATAATTTGAGCATCAAATTAACTCCAAAAGCTTCAAAAAAATTAGTAAACATAAAATAAACATGCAAGACTTTTCAGATCATAAAATTATGTATCAATAAGTGTGCTAGCATATTACAATAACAATTGCTACAAAGAAATATCTAGAACGAGAGCTACTAAATAATTCAATTAAGTCTAATTTTAGATAAGAGATTACTTGAAGGTAAGTAACTTATAATTTTAGAAAATTTTTTATGTGAACTTGAAATGTTATCTTCCATTTTTTATTTAAACCTAATTTTAAGTTAATTTTATGCTTTTAGGAAAGTTTTTGTGATGTATTTTGCATGATATATATAAGAAGGTTGATGGGAGATCAAATAAGGGAAATTGGTGTTAAGTGTAGGAGCAGTGCTTAGGCAGTAGCCATACAATACCTAGGCGCCCAAGCATGCTTTCAAACTAAACAATACATTGAAGCTAGAAAGTAGGTGCCATTTGTGGGGAGCTCAGATGTCATGGTTCATTTCCTAGGAACTCAATGCCATATCCATGAAGAAACAAGCAGTGGAAAACATGCATTGGATTTGGGCTGTCAAGGGAGTAGATCATAGCTCCTATGTGCCATAGACCAATCCATAAGCATTCGTTCATGCATTTTGATCATTTTAATGGTTCAAATGCATTTTTTAACGAAGTGGAGATATAAGGGCTTGTTGAATCATTCTATTACCATTCCAATTGATTTCTAACCATTGTAAATTTTTCAAAGCTTATCTTAAGTACTGAAGAAACTTGTAAGGGGAGTATGAGAGAAAAATTACAACAAAAAATTTGGAAGATTTATCTATAGTTTTGGTTCTCTTTAATGTACTAAACAAGAAGGGGAAGGGAGAATAGAAGCACTTCAAGGGTGTCTTCTTTCTATTTTTTTTTATTCTAACGTTTTGTATATGATTTCAATTTTAACAAAATATGTTTTGTATTATTTCAAAGCATATATAGTCATTAACTTGCATTTCTCTGTTTATTTAATGTTGAAAAGATCTAGAGTTAATTTATGTGAATGTGAGTTGTGTGAAAACTTGTTGTGATGAAGTTTTAACCTTTTGAACTTCTTTTACATTCAACCTAAACTATTTATTTTTTAATACTTATTATGATCTTTGANGGTGAGGGGAACGTGGGAGCTCTGAAGTGAGAGCCGGTATCCTCCCAGCCTAGCCACAGATTCAGTAAACAATTGTAGGATTAGTCAATGTTCTTTACACCTGGACCAAAGGGTAAAGAATAGGTATGCTCCTATTTGGCACAATGAAATTTGAACTAATTCACTTTATCCATTCACTGTAATTTCTTGACAAGGAGAATGATGCTTTCTTATATATTGAATATCACTATTAAACCCTCATTAGTATCATTAATTATTTAATAGTTATTAAAATTACATATTTATTTCAGTTGCCTATTAGTGACAGATAACAAAATTGAACTTCATTGTTGTGATTAAAGTATTGCTTTTCTAAAATCTTAGTTCACAGTTCTAAACCACTCCCTGTGGGATCGATATCTAGGACTCCATTAGAGCCCTATATTAATTGAGTGATATGTATACTTGCATTGATAAAAGTGACTTTACAATTATTGAATATTTATTACGTTCATATTTATCTTATATTTTAAGCATATATAAAGTAACCGGTCAGGCTGAAATTTGGAGTGGTTCAAATGGTAANCTTTACAATTATTGAATATTTATTACGTCCATATTTATCTTATATTTTAAGCATATATAAAGTCGCCGGTCAGCACGCAAGCATGCTTTCAAACTAGACAATACATTGAAGCTAGAAAGTAGGTGCCATTTATGGGGAGCTCAGATGTCATGGTTCATTGCCTAGGCACTCAATATCATATCCATGAAGAAAAAAGCAGTGGAAAACATGCATTAGATTTGGGCTGTCAAGGGAGTAGATCATAGCTTCTAAGTGTCACAGACCAATCCATAAGCATTAGTTGATGCATTTTGATCATTTTAATGGTTTAAATGCATTTTTTAATGAAGTGGAGATATAAGGGCTTGTTGAATCATTCTATTACCATTCCAATTGATTTCTAACCATTGTAAATTTTTAAAAGCTTATCTTAAGTTCTAAAGAAACTTGTAAGGGGAGTGTGAGAGAAAATTACAACAAAAACTTTGGAGGATTTATCTATAGTCTTTGTTCTCTTTAGTGTACTAAACAAGAAGAGGAAGGGAGAATAGTGACACTTCAAGGGTGTAATCTTTCTTTTTTTTTATTCTAAGGTTTTGTATATGATTTCAACTTTAATAAAATATGTTTTGTATTATTTCGAAGCATATATAGTCATTAACTTGCATTTCTCTGTTTATTTAATGATGAAAAGATCTAGGGTTAATTTATGTGAATGTGAGTTGTGTGAAAACTTGTTGTGGTGAAGTTTTAACCTTTCGATCTTCTTTTACATTCAACCTAAACAATTTATTTGTTAATACTTATTATGATCTTTGCGAATTAGAAGAAATCTTTGTGGAACAAGTAGGCTAAGACTCAAACATAGAAGAATAAGAATATTTCTCATAGTTTAGTTTGACTTTCTTAAGAAATAATGAAAATAAGGATAATCACTTGATTTAGGAAACCAAACTTGTCTGATTTCCAAACTTTCTTATTATCAACTTGAGGTTATAAGAATGTGATTTTTTCCTTTTATGTATCTTTGTAGCTTAGTTAACCAAAGTCTTTAGGATCCAAATTAGGGGAAATACTTTTAATCATTTAATCACCTCACAAAATTCTCTTAGTATTTCTTATTTTGCGCAAAATTAGGATTGTAAAATTTATATTCATTCAATTTTGAATCACTAGGTTAAGCTTAAGAATTGTAGACTAGAGTTTTGATTGATTTCAGAAGTTTACTAATTTTTTGTGGGATTGATACATGGACTCAAATTTATGTAATACTTTGATGACACATATACTAACGTTTAGCACTAATGCTTAGAATAGGTCAAAAATCAGTTAGCTAACTCCAGGGTCAATGTGGTCGGATGGACTCTCCTAATCCTAATTTTTTGAAAATAGAAATAGATATAAGGTTGATGCTAACACCTAAGTCATAAACAACCATTCTAGAAAAATTGTCTCATGTAGCATGAGGAATGGTAAGACTATTTGAGTCCTTAAATTTTTGTCAAAAATTCTTCTAAAATAAAATGTTAAA
The DNA here is from genome assembly GCA_002079205.1 of Phalaenopsis hybrid cultivar. NCBI lineage: Eukaryota > Viridiplantae > Streptophyta > Magnoliopsida > Asparagales > Orchidaceae > Phalaenopsis > Phalaenopsis hybrid cultivar. The sequence continues at coordinate 172,325 of JXCR01126868.1, read as the reverse complement.
TTCCCTAGTCAAAGCAACAGTCTCAAAATCTTCTAATTTTATCTTATAATTCAAGACATTTTTCTTGAATTTCACATAAATAAAGATCTATTCTAGGGTTTCAAAAGGCTAAAATCAAATGGTGAGCTTCCTTAAAACACTAAAAATCTATAAAAATGTTGATCTAGTTTTTTTTTCTTTAGCATTTATAGAAAGGGTGGTGGTGATCATTCATGCTCCTTACTAAGAGACAAGTTGTGTTTTTTCTAAGTCCATGTTTGGGTTCTCACTATATTTCCTAGGCTTTGGATCTAACTTTATAGGACTACTTCCTTCCTAGGTATATCTTCCAACACCTTCCCACTTCTAAGTCCAACAACTTGCACTTACTCGTTTACTTTCTCCTTAAGATTTGATGTCATTGGGGAGCATGCCATTGTGTCTATTTCTTAAAAAATAAGCTAATTATCCAAGTTGATTCTTGGTATTTCTTATGGTTGTCATTTGGCTAATAAGTTGTCTCCCCAAATTTGATATTATCTCCTCCTAAGATTATTTCTATTTCTCAAACTGAGAATCAAAGTGAATCTTAAAGGATTTCTTTGTGTTGGGTTACTATTTCCTTTTGTGTTTCAATTTCTTATAGGGTTGCATTCGGTGTTCCCTACTATCTATTTCCTACACCTAGCTTTGTTATTTTCTTAGTTGAAATATGGGTGTTTCTTTCAACTTGAGTTGTAGTATTACAATAAAGATTATCAATCAAATTTTTTAATTGCATTCCAGGTCTCTAGAGTAGTAGTGTTGGAATCTTCTATTAGACCATAGAAAATCTCATCACTCTAAGTCCTTTCATTAAATTTAGTCCAAAGTTGCGTAACTTCTTAGAAATGACAGCTACATATGTCTCATTCATACTAGCTACCTTCTTCAGAGAGACTCATTTATATGGCCAATAGAAATAGTTCATGACCATTTCCTCAATAAATTCATAGGCCTCCTCAAGTAGCATTGAGATAAAGGATCCATCAACTACAATTCTATGGTATACCTTAAAGATTCTACCAGTCCATTGTAAGAAGTTTGGATTATAAGCTAGTTAGGAATGATATGGTGTGGGCAGTTCTTATTTAGTTCTTTGAATCTTTCCAAGCTTCATAAATGAACTCTTAGCTAACAAGATGAAGGAAGTGATTTTGATCTTACGTTTGGTTTCAGCTTTAGATAGAGGAAAGATTTGGCCAAGAATCTTTGGGTTAAGTCATTTCAATTACTGATCAATCTTGATGCCAGGAATTCAGCCATATCTTGTATTTTTGTCTCAGAAAGAAAAGAAATAACCTTAGTCTAACGGTATCGTCGAGGACATTGCTATACCCGAAATAGCACCTAGTTCTAAAAAACTTCGGAGTGAAGGTTTTGGTCAGTGGTACACCCCAAAATTGGTTGTTCTAAACCATCTAAATGATTGTAGATTTTCAGTTCATACAAATTGACTTCTACAAAAGGGTAATTAATACTCATGAGAATTTTCCTATAATTGACTTGCTTAGTGTAACAATTGGCACGTTGGCATATCGGTGATTATAATTAGTGAAGATGTCAGCTCGGTAGGTCAATCTGATAGGCTAGCTTGGTGAAATAGTGTTGGGGGAACTGCCAGTTGAGCACAGTACATAGACAAGTCTTATGAAAGAATGCAGGCGTCGGAAGCTTCCAAAAGGCCCATTAACGGCGATGCTATTCAGAAAAAATTGTCGAGTCTACCATTGACCTACGACAGCGAATTATCATGTAAATTAGGGAATGCAATGTTCCCCTTGTTGGAATGTGGTAGAAAACTAACCATTCATGCCGTAATCTCTCCAAAATTTATACCCGGATTCAGCTGCAGCCAATGGATTGCTATGGGAGTTGGCTGTCGATTATTCGTATAGTGGCCGTACTAATACGATGAGCTCAGAGTGGGCGGATTAATAAAAGAGATTCAAATCGAGACACATCAGAGATACTCGCAAGGCAAAACTAAAATTAAAAAATATATATTTATAATTAAGGCTTGAATCATCCCAATTAATTAATGGTTTCGTCTGACTACATAGACATGGTGGCTTTAATCGTTGAATCGTCAATTGGTCTAAAAAAATTCATCTCACGACCAGATCAGATTACCAATCACAATTCGATGGCAAAGAAACAGTTTTCCATCCAGGAGGATTCCTTCTCCGCATCTCATCTCTTTCTCCCTCTCTGATGCTATGGACATGGCGACATGCACGTCGTACGACTGCTGACACGTCTACCCGTCGACCCACATGATATATAGCATGGGAGATACGCCACCTCTTTCCTCTTGTCTTACTTTGTTTCGTACGACCGGTGTGTTGTGTGTCTATATATATATATATATATATATATATATATATTTATGTTTATATATTAGTAAACGAGATAAAGATGTTCCCGGAGGCAACGGGGCCGAAACAGACAAAACCCCACCCTATCTCCCACATCGCTAGTTCCCACACTTCATTTACTTAACACATTAATCTGCTTTAATCGACTGTCGGTCTCGCCGTTTAGTTACCCCATAACTCATCATAACCTACACACCACAGGCTGCACCTCATTTATTCGACTACATATATCAAAAGAATACACAGGCAGGACGTACTTCAAGACTGACCGCTTTGTAGTTCGTGCACTGCTCGCTGGCCTTAGACCTCGATCGCTTTCTTCTTATCGAGCTAGCTAGCTTCCTCTCCTACTAACTTTTCCCATCCCGATGCAGAAAACTGATCTAGTACTGGTACGTGCAGAGCTGTGTTTTTAAGGGAAACCGCGCGCCTAATTGTCCTCGGTTCATATTTCTTACCCGTTGATCTGAAATAGCTAGCATATCTTCGCTGAACTGCGACGATGTTGCACTGGTGCGGTAATGGTAGCAGCGGCAGCACCACGGCGCCCTGCTCATTTTCCATTTTGTTCCCCGTTTCTGGGAAGCAAGTGATGGAGGAAGGTGTCGACGGCGGTACTGTCTCTTCATCTGTGGACTGCACGTTGACGTTGGGAACCCCATACACGCGCTATCTGTCCTCTTCTTCTTCTTCTTCTTCATCGGCAATGCAGAGTTCTTCATCGTCGACTTCCTTGTGCTGGGATATAACGCCTCTGCCGGGTAAACACTCTTCCTCGGCGAATGCTGGTGGAAGTTTCACGGGCTCAGTCAGCGGCAGGGGTGACACTTATCAAAACGGCGATCCTTTCTTACTCGCCCGCCGCTGTGCCAACTGCGACACCACCTCCACCCCTCTTTGGAGAAACGGTCCCCGTGGACCTAAGGTTTGTCCCTGCCTTCACTATATTTTTTCTTTGGAAAATACTTTTTGATTTACGCGCGCCTAATTTTATGTAAGATTGTTTCACATGCTTAATTAGTTATATAATTTTAAATTTTATCCTACACAAATTAACTAGTTTGGCAACATTTTCGTCCTGTTTCAAAGCAATACTAAAAAAAAAAAAAATATTTTTTAAGAACATGAATTTATTAGAATCGATTATTTGATTTAACATAGATATTATAATTCAAATTACACTTTAAACGCTCCGACTATTTTTAAACTCATCAAATCAAATGTTTATAATGTTTTTAATTACAAGCACCTCTAAATTGAATTGAAAATTATGACAATCTGTTTTGTTAAAAATGCAAAATTGTACTTTTTTGCTCTTGGCATTTCCTGCGCGCTGCTTTCTTAGCCACTGCAAAAAAGAATACTATACAATATTACCGATCAATGATNCCGCTGTGCCAACTGCGACACCACCTCCACCCCTCTTTGGAGAAACGGTCCCCGTGGACCTAAGGTTTGTCCGTGCCTTCACCATATTTTTTCTATGGAAAATGCTTTTTTTATATACGCGCGCCTAATTTTATGTAAGATTGTTTCACAGGCTTAATTAGTTATATAATTTTCAATTTTATCCGACACAAATTAACTTGTTTTGCAACATTTTCGTCCTGTTTCAAAACAATATTAAAAAAAAATTATTTTTTAAGAACATGGATTTATTAGAATCGATTATTTGATTGAACTTAGATATTATAAATTCAAATTACATTTTAAACGCTCGGAGTATTTTTAAAATCATCAAATCAAATGTTTATAATGTTTTTAATTACAAGCACCTCTAAATTGAATTGAAATTTATGACAATCTATTTTGTTAAAAATGCAAAATTGTATTTTTTTGCTCTTGGCATTTCCTGCGCGCTGTTTTCTTAGCCACTGCAAAAAAGAATACTATACAATATTACCGATCAAGGATTTTTTTTTAACGTCTTGATAATGTACCGCAGTCGCTGTGCAACGCGTGTGGGATTAGGTACAAAAAGGAAGAACGGCGTGCGGCAGCTTCTTCTTCGGCAACGGTGGCACCTGTGATGAGTGAGGGGATCGGCTACGGTTATACGAGAGGGCAGCCGCAGCACCCATGGAGTTGTTACACTCCGGCAACCGCGGCAGTGAATATCTCATCGGTATCTGTATACACCGGCGAGGCAGAAGAGCAGAGGGAGCTGTATCTCCCATGGAGGCTAAATGTTGTTCCTCAACAGTTTCAGGCGGTCGCCGAAAGGGGCGGACTTTCTCAATACCAGTAGACAAGTTGAATGTGCATCTATATTAAATGTGGTTGATATAGTTGCAATAACTACATTTTCTTTGGAACTTCTTTGTAGTAGCGCAAGTCTTTCTTTTTACACTGCTGTGCCTTTCTGATGAGAGAATAGTTTCTTCATTAACATGGTATTTTCGAGAAGAAGATTATGTTTGTAAGATTTGAGTTTTTTTTTTAATATATATATTTTGAATGAAATTCCTGAATTATTGTGAAAAAAAATTGATTGAAGAGTATCTATGTTGGCAAAAGTGGAAGGAAAAGCATGATTGGATGGAGCATGGGAAGGAGCAGGGTTCTCTGACGGGTGGAGATGTGTGGATGAGCAGGGAAGAACGTTAAAAGCGAGTTATTATTATGAAGGCGAGCCGAGTCCAATCAAATTGTCTCCGTACGTAGCTTGTTCTGGTTTCCTGGCTAGCAATTGTTGCTATCACAGGTCGCACATCTATCCATACCTGCGCTTCGCAGTTTTTTGCTTGTATTCAGTTTTGCGCATTTGTGCCGCTTCTAGGTTCTTTTGCAAGATTTTCCATTGTAGAAAAATTAGAAGATGAATATTTTGAGTGGTGTAATTTTTCTTTATTTTAGAAAATTTATGTTAATCAAGATTATTGCTTAAAAACGTTTTGTTAAACGAGAAAAACGCAAGAATGTATTTTTAGAAGGTATTTCCCCGATATGGGGAATGCCCGGAAGCCGTTAAAATAATTTCATGCATCCCCTGCTTTCGTAATGCATTATAGGTTCATCTTGAATTGATTTTACGATGCTCCCTACTGCTCCCTTCGGCATCTCGCAGCAGACCACCACTGTCTTCGGTCACGTCACTTCGTTGAACCCGCAGGTATGTGATATTTCAAGTTAATAATAATAATAGTAATTATTATTATTATATATTTTTTATGTTGATTAACTCTATAATTATCAGTACGAAGCACTGCCTTCGAATAAATAAAAAACATTGAATCATTGGTAAATATAGAAGAGAACAATAATGATAAGAGAAAGAAATCAAACGAAAGATTTTACCGATAAAAGAAGTTTAGTTTGTTTTTCATGCTACATAATTATTGATGATATGTTATAAAGGTACAGTTGGCTGCATGTATTGGAATAATGTATGACAATACAAATTTTTCTTTTTTATTTAATATGTAGAAGTGAAGATTAAATATATGAAATTTAAAAATTAAACTGAACTTTCAAAATCACAGAAAAAAGCTAGCCAGAATGCACTATGTAATATTTCAAGAGATATTTTTAACTGTAGAGATAGATTTAGATACATATATATTTTGATGTATGCACTGTGTAATATTTCAAGAGATATTTTTAACTGTAGATCATAGAAAACTCTTTAAATAAAAAAGATAAACATTTTGAAGANTATATATATATATATATATATATATATATATAAATATATATATATATATATTAGTGAACGAGATAGAGATGTTCCCGGAGGCAACGGGGCCGAAACAGACAAAACCCCACCCGATCTCCCATATCGCTAGTTCCCACATCTCATTTACTTAACACATTAATCAGCTTTAATCGACTGTCGGTCTCGCCGTTTAGTTACCCCATAACTCATCATAACCTACACACCACAGGCTGCACCTCATTTATTCGACTACATATATCAAAAGAATACACAGGCAGGACGTACTTCAAGACTGACCGCTTTGTAGTTCGTGCACTGCTCGCTGGCCTTAGACCTCGATCGCTTTCTTCTTATCGAGCTAGCTAGCTTCCTCTCCTACTAACTTTTCCCATCCCGATGCAGAAAACTGATCTANAAAAAAGCTAGCCAGAATGCATAGTTAAAAGCTTTTTCCATGGAATGTGAAAGTTAAAGATAAAATAAAAGCTTCATCGTTAGAATGAGAAAGAAAAAGATATTGAAGAAATCAAAGGGCGATATCAATAAGTTAAAAGCTCTCTTCCTTGACTGAGAAGATAAAGATAAAGAGGTTATTTGATTCAATATTTGAGGGGTGTAAAATATTTATTTTTCATCCATTAATTTTCTTATTTTTACTTTTTGTTTAATGGATATTGTTTTGTATGTTTTCAGAGTTGTGCAAGCATTTTAAGAATGCAAAGTAATTTGCAAAAATGTGTTTTACTAAACAAAAATAAATTAATTAATCAATCAAATANATTTATTTTTCATCCATTAATTTTCTTATTTTTACTTTTTGTTTAATGGATATTGTTTTGTATGTTTTCAGAATTAAGTGCAAGCATTTTAAGAATGCAAAGTAATTTGTAAAAATGTGTTTCACTAAACAAAAATAAATTAATTAATCAATAAAATGAATGCAAAATGATTGACCAGCTCCAATCATCAACCTCTTTTTCACTTCCTGTATTTACATTATTCACACAAAACGTAAATATATTAACTTTCTTGTAATTTTTATTGCAATATATATATATAAATTGCATGAAGTTAATTTATTCTACATTCTTAAAAAATGCATGCATCAACAGATGGAATAAAACTAACCCAAAGATGCAAGCTTTCTTAAATAGTTTCCAGTAGTAAGTTGTTTTTTGTCCTTTTCGCGAAGATGCAGGCTAGCTACTACTTGGATTTCTCTTAAAGTTATATTTAAGATATAAGATGGTAGTGACTACAGTATTTGATTTGAAAGATGAAAGATTGGAAAAATAATTGTGGCGGGAATATCTAGTTTCAATGGAAGCTAATAATCTATTATAATGAGAGCGGAGTAATTCTTATTTAATCTGACTTGCAACTCTTTTGAATTCCTTTGTACCCATAAAGTGACATTTATTTTTGTATACTATTCTGTTAAATGGGCGACTAGCATTTTAAGGTGGCAATCAGTGGCCAGTAATCGGGTGACTGGTGCAGTCATAAATTTGTATTTTTTATTTTTCTTCTTTTCCCTATAGAAGAGCAGAAGGATGAGTGTTGAATCCAAATGTCCTATGGATTACATTGAACGGAAGGGAGGAACAGAAAGAGAGAGAGATTACTAATATAAATTTTGAGAGAGTAAATGCAAAGGTTTTTTATTGGAGAACCTTATAAATTTCAGGGGTATCTAATAAAATTACGTGTTTTTATTAATTTTATAAGAGACATCATAATTTTTAAGCACATTTTTCTCATAATTATAACCGATTTCGGACTATTTTACATTCATAACTGACATTGACACTTTCATATACAACTAAAGGATTTATGTAATTTAGCTTCGAAAAAATTTTACGCTATATACAATTGAGATTGAGCGTTGGATTTTCGTCGCATTTTCTTCGTATAAGATGTTAACGTTAAAAGGAGGTTCGGTGATCAAATGTGCATCGAAATAAGTCGATGCCAATTGTGAGTGTTGATATTAGCGCCCAAAAAGNGTGCAAGCTTTCTTAAATAGTTTCCAGTAGTAAGTTGTTTTTTGTCCTTTTCGCGAAGATGCAGGCTAGCTAGTACTTGGATTTCTCTTAAAGTTATATTTAAGATATAAGATGGTAGTGACTACAGTATTTAATTTGAAAGATGAAAGATTGGAAAAATAATTGTGGCGGGAATAGCTAGTTTCAATGGAAGCTAATAATCTATTATAATGAGAGGGGAGTAATTCATATTTAATTTGGCTTGCAACTCTTTTGAATTCATTTGTACACATAAAAGTGACATTTAATTTTGGGTATACTACTCTGTTAAATGGGCGATTAGCATTTTAAGGTGGCAATCAGTGGCCAGTTAATCGGGTGACCGGTGCAGTGATAAATTTATGTTTTTTATTTTTCTTCTCTTCCCTATAGAAGAGCAGAAGGATGAGTGTTGAATCCAAATGTCCTATGGATTACATTGAACGGAAGGGAGGAACAGAAAGAGAGAGAGATTGAGAGAGGGAAAAGGAACATACTAATATAAGTTTTGAGAGAGTAAATGCAAAGGTTTTTTATTGGAGAACCTTATAAATTTCAGGGGTATCTAATAAAATTACGTTTATATTTATTTTATAAGAGACGCCACAATTTTTAAGCACATTATTCTCATAATTGTAACCGATTTCAGACTATTTTACATTCATAACTGACATTGACATTTTCATATACAACTAAAGGATTTATGTAATTTAGCTTCTAAAAAATCTTACGCTATATACAATTAGATTTTTGTCGGATTTTCTTCGTATAAGATGTTAACATTAAGAGGATGGTGGGTGATCGAATGTGCATCGAAATAAGTCGATGCCAATTGTTTGTGTTGATATTAGCGCCCAAAAAGTTCGTTGTTAATGAGTTGTGATGTCTTCCGCTTCGACACAACTTTTAACATTTGTTTTGCGCCTAAATTTATAAGATACATATTTGTGTAGCCTGAGAATCAGATTGCATTGAATGGTGTTCAAATGATTGAATGATTTTTTTATCCATTATCGCAACTTAGAATCTATAACACAAATGAGTACCAACAATAGAAAAGAATATAATGTAACAAATATTAATCTAAATTCTAAAAAGTTCACATCTAATATAATATAGATTTGCATCTTTAAAAAGATATAAATACATAAAACTCATACTCATCCTCTTACCAGTCCTCCTCCCCAAAATCCATAAAACTCATAGGTCATTTGCCCTATGATCCACAATACTTTGCATCAGGCGGGCGGGTTATGGTCTCAACTCTTTGCTGGTATTCATGCATCTAATTATGCATATGACAGAACTCTTCATTTATAGCACTAGCCGCCAAACAAGCTCCTCATGCTCCGCCTATAGCGAACTCAAGCTATCGACAGAAGCATGGAAGAGCTCCGCCCCAATTTCTATCTCCTTTGTGCCAAAGTTGTTGACCCTCCCCTTCTTCTTCCCCTTCATCTGTGGCTATTTGTCACCTCCCAAAAGAGCCCTTGTGGGTGGTGGGCAGCCCAGGACTTAAATACTGCTTTTCGGCCCTACACTTAGCCAATGTGGGACTATTTGTCCGTGACATTCTCCTCCACCCAATCAAGTGACGCCCTCGTCACGGAGCGGCTCCACCGAGGGTCCCACTAGTCCATGGAGAGTCCACACACCTGACAGACAGTAGTCTGCTCTGATGCCACTTGTCACCTCCCAAAAGAGCCCTTGTGGGTGATGGGCACCCCAGGACTTAAACACTGCTTTTCGGCCCAACACCTAGCCGATGTGGGACTATTTGTCCGTGACATATAGCTCCAAATCTGACAAAGCAATGGTAGATTGACTATCACTGCTGCTAGAGAATATCAGAGTCTGGCTGGGAAAATGGCTCTCCCAAAGCTGCTTGAACTCCTTCTACGCAATTAAAATAAAAAATTAATAATAATAATAATAATAATAATTATTCTTAAATTCAAAATAAATGTAGAAAAATCTTTTTTTTTTGCTTTATTAACCCACCCAGAGAGGTCGAAGACCCCTTGTTGCATCCTCTAGAGTCGATGCATCAGAACATGCAACTTTGCAGTGGAGAGCCGATGACCAAGCTCCTATTGCTATGTAGCATAAGAAAATGGTTAGTATTAGATAATTACATTGATAACTAATTTTTTGAATATTTAGATAATCTTACTAGCCTTTGGTAATTATTTATTTGGTGGATTGAGCCTCCAATTTGGAGTGCAGGGCTCTTGGCCCTCTTGATCGTTCAGATCCGCTATTTCATCTACCTCTTTTCATACTCAATTGAGGCCCATGCTTTGTTCAACTTAGCTTAGATATACTCTTCCACCTAGATGGCTTGCTCCCCCTTCCTTTGGGCAATAGTGAACATATCACCTAGTCGATATCTGTCATGAACCTAATATTTGTGAAGTATCTGTTTGCGATGCTTCAACAGCTAGCAGGACCCATGAAATTTAAAAATTGTGCAATATTGTTTAGAATAATAAAATAAATTAAAGTTAGTATTCTAATTCAAATTAAGTGATCTTACCTCAAATTTTCATAACCTCCAATCATGAGTCGTAAACGGGATCTACTTTTATGAGAGATACACACGATTGTATCCACTATGATTGATGTCATGGGTGGAATAGGAAGAGTGGACCTGAAAAAGAAATATTAGATACACATATGATCGAGAATGAAAAAAGAATTTATTGTATTGTTAGAGATAACTTATGGGTCTCCATTTGGCACAATATGTACCACGTGGAAGGTGTCTTCCCTCGAAGGGGTGGGAGTTGAGGGGCTTGGCCCATCAGAGGCGAGAGTTGGACACTAAGTGACAACTGGCTTGGTGTGGGCTCAAGTGTATGAGAGGGAGTTGGTGAAAGAGGGGCTGCAGCGGGAGCACCTCATTGTTAAAGCAATGCGGGGGGTGTTAAACTTGCTGTGATAATGCTCACAAAAGAGGACATGCCCTTTCCAATCTCTTTTACATGCTCCCCAAAGTGCCTTGAACATGAGGATGCTCAGGCGGCTCACTATTAGCACCGTCTGTTGTCATATGTAAATGGAGAAAGAAATTAATAAAAGTAGTACTGACAACATAAGTAATCAGTAGTAGTATAATATAAGCCACAAAAGTAAATGGAGAAAGGTGTAAAATCTTCAAATGAAATATGTTGGAACTACATCTAAAAATAACAAAAATAGGAGAATTATAATATAAGCAACAAAAGTATGTCGACACTATTTTAGTTGAGGAGTTGCCCATTGAAAGCTGTCGGACGCCGGAATCGAAATATTGTCGACCGCTTCGGAAAGACATTTAATTTACACACACACACACACACACACATAAATATAGATATATATATATATATATATATATA
>JXCR01126868.1:134354-153474 GCA_002079205.1 Phalaenopsis hybrid cultivar | reverse complement strand
TATATATATATATATCTGTGTGTGTGTAGATATACATTCCGGCTGGTATTCGTGCATCTAATTATGCATATGACGGAACTCTTCATTTATAGCACTGGCCGCCTAACAAGCTCCTCATGCTCTGCCTATAGCGAGCTCGAGCTACCCACAGAAGCATGGAAGAGCTCCGCCCCAATTTCTATCTCCTCTGTACCGAAGTTGTTGACCCTCCCCTTCTTCTTCCCCTTCATTTGTGGCTATAACTCGAAATCTGGCAAAGCAATGGTAGATTGACTATCACTGCTGCTAGAGGATATCAGAGTCTGGCTGGGAAAATGACTCTCCCAAAGCTGCTTGAACTCCTTCTACGCAATTAAAAAATAATAATAATAATAATGACAATAATAATAATAATTATTATTAAAGTCAAAATAAATGTAGAAAAATCATTTTTTTACTTTATTAACCCAACCAGAGAGGTCGAATCCTCTAGAGTCGATGCATCCGAACATGCAACTTTGCAGCGGAGAGCCGACGACCAAGCTCCAATTGCTATGTAGCATAAGAAAATGGTTAGTACCAGATAATTACATCGATAATTTTGAATATTTAGATAATCTTACTAGCTTCCGATAATTATTTATTTAGGGGATTGAGCCTCCAATATGGAGTGCAAGGCTCTTGGCCCTCTTGATCGTTCAGATCCGCTATTTCATCTACCTCTTTTCATACTCAATTGAGGCCCATGCTTTGTTCAACTTAGCCAAGATATCATCCTCCACCTAGATGGGTTGCTCCCCCTTCCTTTGGGTTATAGTGAACATTTCACCTAGTCGATATCTGCCATGAACCTAAAAATTGTGAAGTATCTATTGGCGATGCTTCAACAGCTATTGGGACCCATGCAATTTAAAAATTGTGCAATATTGTTTAGTATAATAAAATAAATTAAAATTAGTATTCTAATTCAAATTAAGTGCTCTTACCTCAAATTCCTGGAACCTCATATCATGAGTCGCAAACGGGATCTACTTTTATGAGAGATACACACAATTGTATCCACTCTGATTGATGTCATGGGTGGAATAGGAAGAGTGGACCTGAAAAAGAAATATTAGCTACACATAATATCGAGAATGAAAAATGAATTTATTGTAATGTTAGAGATAAGTTATGGGTCTCCATTTGGCACAATATGTACCCTGTGGAAGGTGTTTTCCCTCGAAGGGGTGGGAGTTGAGGGGCTTCGCCCATCATAGGCGAGAGCTGGACACTGAATGACAACTGGTTTGGTGTGGGTGCAAGTGCATGAGAGGGAGTTGGTGAAAGAGGGGCTGCAACGGGAGCACCTCGTGGTTAAAACATTGCGGGAGGTGTTAAACTTGCTATGATAACGCTCACAAAAGAGGACATGCCCTTTCCAACTTCTTTTACATGCTGCCGAAAATGCCTTGAACATAAGGATGCTTAGGTGGCACACTATTAGCACTGTCTGTTGTCGTATGTAAATGGAGAAAGACATTAATAAAAGTAGTACTAACAACAAAAGTAATCAGTAGTAGTACAATATAAGCCACCAAAGTAAATGGAGAAAGGTGTAAAATCTTTAAATGAAATATATTGGAACTACATCTAAAAATAACAAAAGTAGGAGAATTATAATATAAGCAACAAAAGTATGTCGGCACTATTTTGGTTGAGGAGTTACCCGTTGGAAGCTGTCAGTCGCCGGAATCGAAATCTTGTTGCCCGCTTCGGAAAGACATTTAATTAACACACACACACACACACACACACACACACACACACACACACACATATATATATATATATATAATTTTAGAAAAAATATGAAATCAAACTGATCCCATATCTTTCATAGTTTAAATGAAAGAACACTATACCTTAAGCCATGTATCTATCCTGAAAGATAAATGCAAGACTTGAGTGTGAGGCTCTATCAAATAAACTAAGAAATATATGACATCCGTTTGGTTTGCGAAAATCATTTTTTTTTCATTTGTAAGCCGACAAGTTTTCCTATTTATTACAAAAAATTAAATAGGGTTTATATTAAGTTGGGTTCGAAAATACTTCCTATAAGGGCAAGTCTCTACAGTTAATTACATCTTAGATAACCGAAGTCACTTAAGAAAAATCTTCATAAAAATCAAGGGATATTTTCTTCAAGAATGTCAAAGGAATAGGATTTTTCAACGAGATCAGACAAAGAAGTGTGAATGGGGAATGACTCAAATTTAGAACATATTATGGAATCCAAAGAAAGAGAGACTAGGGGATGTCATAGATCCGGAGGAGAACCTCGGTGACTTCCCAAGCTACCCTATGGTTTGGCTACATTTTTGGAGAGAAATTATGTAAATGTTTCATCCTGCCAATTTTATTAGTTTAGGACTTACATTCTTACGAAAAGTCACGGAAATAGCCTACAAGATGTGAAGATTTAGGTCATGATGAACGACAACCTCAGAATCCTAAAATGAGTTAGGGCTTATATTGTATAACAGAGCTATAAAAAGGCCTAAAGATAAGTTGAGATTTATGTCACACTAGACGGAATTCCTCAAAGTCATATGGCTTGGTTGTTTAATTCTAAAGAAAGAATGATTTAGCTGGTGTAGACATGTTTTGCTGTTAAAGATAGTTGTGCTGCCCACAATGCTAGCTCTAAGCTCCTCGTCATTGCTAGTTTAATTTTTTTAATGTGTCAAGTCATGATGTCAAATCAAATGTTCCTAATGTTCATGGTTATTTAAATATTATGGGGTATATTAAAATTGATTAGAGCGACACCGATTAGGATCCTACGGTTCACTTCATCTGATACCACTATTTTCTTTTGGATTCACTTAGTCCAAATGAATTACTAAACTCAACCTAATGAGTTTCATACTTTTATTTAGACCATGGGAAGTCTCGTTAGCAACCGTGGGTTATCTCCTCCGAGAGATTCCCGATCATCCGATAGAGTCGTTTTAATTTAGTTACAGTTTTTATTTTGTAATGTTTGTGATTAAATTTTGAGTTGTCTTATATTTTGAATGTTGTGGCGTTAAATTTTATCTTATTTGATTTTTTAAAATTTTTGTTTTGGTTATGTGGCTATCCTAGCAGTTTTGGTTTTTATGCAGGGTCACATCATTGTTTAACATGCAAGTTTGAAGAAAGAAGTACAGAAAGGTAACCATATCAATTTAAAAGCGTACCATTTGATTCTTCTCATTCCTCAACCTGAAAGGTTAGCTTTGGGTGTGTATATAATTTCATAAAGTAAATGCAGGAGTAGATGAAGGTATAGCTATCTAACCCCAAAGTATGATTCTATTTTGCCTTTGAAGTTCTCAGTGGATAATTTTTATAACAAAATATAGCAAGTTCAATTTAAATTGTAAGAGACATTTTAATTTAGTTACTGTTCGATTTTATTGGGTATCTAAATAATGTGTCAAGTCATAATGTTCAAAATATCCAAAATAATTCAAAGTGTTCGATGGAATGACCATGAAATACTTCGATGCTCTCTTAAATTATTTTGAGTTCATTTAAAACTTATCATATTTTTATATTAATCATCCAAGGTTAGAGTTTCATCACCCCGTTACCCAGTGAAGCTTGATAATTCAATTATCCCAAGGATAAAAGGATTTAGTCAATTTGATATTTTACTTAAAGATTATATGGATAAATGCCCCTGAGGCAAGCTCAAGTCATTAAAGATTTGGTCCCTATCACAAATGGGCTTGAAGTGTTTAGAGATGTTGATTCCCAATCATATTATCTTCTGAATCCAATCAGTTGAGTTAAATCATAGAGCTTACGCCACTACCAAGCCCTTAACAATCACAAAAGGGGAAAAAGGTAGTGGTTAAAATTTTGGTTTAAGTGACATATATTCTTATTGAAAAATCAATTCATCCTCAATTTTAGGCCTAAGATAAGTAAATAATCATATTCTTAGCTTAAGCCCATCACTTAAGAATCGTTTGATCTTAATTGACTTTCAAGTCAAAATTATTAGGGAAATTATGATTATGTTGATATTGTGAAAAAGAAGATAAGTGAGGTTCTACCTTTTATTTCCATTCTATTTCAATCATCCAGACATAGTTATTAAGATAAAAATTACCCATTTTTTCCTTTGATTAATCCTAAATTTTGATTAAGACACCAAAATCTAAATATACAGCTTTGCCCTTTGGGCTTTTCATCTTATAATTCTTCAAGCAAAATTCAAATGTTCTAGAAATCATTAAGTATCCCATCCATGGATTAATTAAAATATCAGGGAGGAAAGTATGATTTTTCAAAATTTGATATAATTTAAAATAATTATTTTAACACAACAAATAGGATTTTTTTAATCTTAATTTATTTAATTCAATAAAATGAAGTTTTAATTTATGGGAAAATTTATTGGAGGTTTTCCTAGGTTAGATGAATACTTAGAAAAAATTTTATGATTTTTTGAATGATATTGTATTTATTATAATTATTTCAAGGTCAATTTTAATGATTATTTAAATACAAAAATATGTTTTAATCTTCAAAAATTAATTTTAAATTTATATTAAACCCTTATAAGTTCAAGAAATTCAAAGGAACAAATTTTTATATTTTTATGATTTATTTTAAATTTATTGTAATTATTTTAATAAAAAATAAGAAAAATGCATTTTAGGCTTTTAGAAATTTATTTTTTTAATTTGGAAAAATCAAGAAAAATATTTTAATTGCACAAATTTTAAACTATCTTTTGTATTTTTGAAAATTTGATTATTTTAATTATTTTTAATTTAAAATACACTTAAAAAAATAATATATTTTCACAAAAATAAATTTTATTTTTCTTAAATGCCCCTAATTGCAAGGAACTCAAAAAATTATTTTTAGTAAATTTTCTCAGTTTATTTAAATAATATATATTATTTTGTGCAAAAAAACTATTTTTACATACAAAATTCAATTTAATGGCCAAATCAACTTAAATAAATTTGAATTTTTCACATTGAGTTGAAATGATTTTTATGAATAATGTGGAATTAATTTTGTCAAATTTTGATTCATACTTAATTTAAATAAATTAATACAAAGTAAAAATATTTAGTTAATAACAGAAATATACAAAATTATTCAAATCATCACAATATTTTTCCTAAGCTCCTCTAACTATAGGAAACCTAACAAAATTGATCCCATAATTTTCTAAGGAACATTTTAATTTATATAATTACATAAAGCCCAAAAAGCCATTTAGGCTTAAAAATTAGGGTTAGAAGCTCAAAGGCACTCTCTAACCATGGAAAAATTAGAAGAGGTGCTCTCTATCATGAGGAATCAACTCTAAAAATTTCATGGCATGGTGATTAGTATTTAATCATAATGAATTAAAATACCTCATAGAGTATTTAATTAGTTAAAAATCATATACTTGAGAAATAATTTTTATTTTTCATCCACATTATTTTTCTTTATTCACCGAGCAAAAGTGTATTTTTCTTTTATTTTTATAATTTCTCTAGAGAAAAATATAGATTTTTTAAGTTCTGTCATTAAAATAAATTCAGAAAATCTATTTCTTTCTACTTATCCACACAGCGCCATTCGACGCCGCCATCCACTTTAGCTGCCACGTGGCCCGCCTTTTCGCTCGATCTGTTCATCTCACACGATCTCAGCCTTCCATGGAATAAACACACAATCGAGCAACATTCGTTCATCATCCCTAAATGATTTAACCCGTAATTCATTCACATTAAAATCCTAAGATCTTTGTCTAGACTCAACCAAATCACATGGGGTTTGTTTCTAAACTTTCATCCACTCGTGGCAAACACATCCATATAGTTTATCAATCATGAAATCAAGTCATTATTCATGGAGAATCAAAACATACTCGAGTTAGGGTTAGAGCTCAATACCTTTCAATGAGAGGGAAGGCTTCAATTAGATGGTTGTGGTAGCATCGATTAGGTCCAACAAACCTCCAGATGAAGTCTCAATTTAAGGTGTTGTTCATAGTCTATGCTAGAGGATGTTTCAGAGGGGGCTTTTATGGGGAATCAACTCATATCACTGTGGGGAAGGGGTGTGCACAATAAATTGGAGTTTGGTGGATTGTGAAAGTGTGGGGAGATCTGTCCTAATTTTAAAGTGAATTTTGAACTCAAAATTGAGCTCTCATAGTGATATTCAAAGGGGGAGAATGATTGCAATGGGCTTAAGGGTTCTTGGAGAGTGTCTGAGAGCAATAGAGCTTCCTCAAGGAAATTCAAGCTCTCTGTCTTTTGGCCTTGGGATGGGAGCTTAAATAAATTGGCTTGAGTGGTTGTTAGGGCCAATTAATGGGTTCTAAATGATGCTTATGTGGAGGGCTTTAAAGTGTTAACGACAATTAGAAATGGACAACTAAGGTGGGTGCAATTGGGTTTTGGTTTAAGCATTGGGGCTCTCAATTTTGGCTCCTCTGGTGACTAGGGCTGCTGGTCAAGGCAGGGTAGGTGTTCAGGTGGCTCTGGAACCTCAGAGGAATATGTCACAATAATTAATTTGGTCTGGTAATGAGTTTTGGCAAAGATCACTTTAGCTTAAGAAATTTAGGAACAAATCCCTTAATTTAGGGGATCTTTGTTCCATGGATCACATAAGATGGGCTAAGTGGGTTTAGCCTGGTCACTAGAGTCTATCTAGTGGCTGTGGTGTCATGAATTTTGTTATTTTGGCATGGTAAGTCAATTTTGATGCATGGGTTCAATTTGGGTCAAATTGGTTTGAAGTTGGGTTTGGGTTAGGATAGCCATAACATTGAGCCCAATTGATTGATAAATTTGGTTTGGGTGATTTTCAAAAAGATTTTAAAAAGGTTTTGAAGTGATTTTGAATTGATTTGGAGGTTCAATTTAGAGAATTTTGGGCATGTGGTCAATGTAGGGGTGTTTGGTTAGACTTGGGCTTAGGTTGGGCGAGAGTTGGGTTATGTCTAAATTGATGGTTGAAAATGGTCTAAGGGAATATCATGATGAGTTCTCAACATTAATTGGGTGCCAAGTTTGGGGTTAGGACATTCAATTTGGTGGGATTCGGGCACGCGGCTTAATTGGGGTAAATTTGGGGATTTTTAGGTTTGGGTTGGAATTGGGTGAAATTGAAGCTTGAGCATGGCCAATTGAGGGCTCAATTTGAATAGTAGGAATTTTAAGAATAATTTGGAATCCAAATTGAGGAAATTGAGTGTGCTATGGGGTTTAATTGGGTGAGATTGGGTCATATGGTCAAAATTGGGAGTGGGTTTTAGTTTGGATCAAAATTGATATCAAAACAAGGGCCAATTAAGCTTGGATTCAGTTTGAAATGATCATAAACCTAATTAATTTGAGTTTGGATTTAAAATTAGAGGAGATTGGGATTAAATTGAGCGAAATTTGGGGTGAGTTTGGGGAAATTGAGCTCTTTAACTGCAAATTGGGGGTTTTGGTCAAAATGGTCAAATTGGCCAAATTGGGTTCAATTGAAGTACCCAAATTGTTTTTGGGGACATTTGAGATGATTTTGGAGGTTTTGTGAAAGTTTGGGCCATCAAGGGTATTTTTTTTAATTTTGGCAAATTTAGGGATATTTTGGTAATTTTGGTTAATTTGAGTATTTTGAAATGGTTTGAAATGATTTTTGAATAATTTTTGGATTTTTGGGTGAAATTGCGATTTTTGGCCAAATTTAAGGTTTGGGGGTGTTTTTGTAATTTGGTTAGATTTGGGGGGCAAAAGGTCAAGTTGAATATTTTGGTAAAGTTGGGGTGCCAACCATTCTATGTGAGCCATGGACCAATGGAATCCCCATTTGGGTCCTCTATGTACTGGTCCTAGCTAAACCTCAGCCTAGGGCTACTGGGTGTGGGGGACCATCTACATGAGTCTCCCAAAGAATCAAGGGATCAAAGTCAACAAAGTTTGGGCTTAGGGTTATGAGTGAAAGTGAATGAACCAACTCCATGCCAAAACCTAGGGTCAGCCTTAAAGCCAAGCAGTCCCATGGGGATTCACTTTAAGCTCTCTCATATTGACCCCACCTAGTAAGTGCTAGATATTAGAACCAATATATGGAACTTTAAGTTGATAAAAGAAGGGTAGAGTTTCTAATGGTGAGGGTTCCTTTTCTAGTCCTCTAGGAATAGTCAACAGGAATGTCCTATGGTTAGACACCAAGCTAAAGAGGGAAAACTAAACCTCAACCAAAAGTGAGGTCAACAAATGAATGCCCATATGGTGTAGTGTGTTAGGCAAGCACACCACACGTATTGGAGTTGACCGATGAGATCAACAAAACTAATACAATTTTCTAAGTCAACAGATCTAGAACGGAGTGTAGAATTCAGTGATAGTGCTTTCCACTGGGGAGTAACTGATGCTGGGGAAAAGAAGGGATATTGGGGAAATGATCGTCAGGCAAACTGACAGTCCCAGTGATAATTTGATTTCAGTTGAGTGTTTCAAAATTCACATCAAATTTTGATTTCAATTCAAGAATCTCAAAGAGATAGAATTATGCACGAGATGACCATGTAGAGTGGAAAGTGAAAGGACTCACATCTAACTCAAGAGGAAATATAAGTGCAGAGATGGAGATAGGGCTTGAAGAGGCCTACCCGAAATGTAAAGATGGGAATAGGGCGTGAAGAGGCCTATCCTGAATGTAAAAATGAGAAGAGAGCTATATAAGGCCTATCCCGAAAGTGTAGATGGGATAGGGCGCGAAGAGGCATACGTCAAATCTGTAGATTGGAATAGGGTGTAAAGATGTATATCCTAAATGTAAATATGGGAGTAGAGTTTGAAGAGGCCTATCCCAAAAGTGTCGATGGGAATAGGGCGTGAAGAGGCCTACCCTAAATGTGCAGATGGGAATAGTGCGCGAAGAGGCCAACCTGAATGCAAAAATTGGAATAGGGCGTGAAGAGTCGTATCCCAAAGGCAAAGATGAGAATAGGGCATGAAGAGGCCTAGCAAAAATATAAAAATGGGAATAAGGCATGAAGAGGACAACACAGAATGCAAAGATGGGAATATGACATAAAGAGGCCTATCCTAAATGTAATAATGGGAATATGACTTAAAGAGGCCTATCCTGAATGTGTAGATGAGAATAGGGCATGAAGAGACCTACCCCAAATGTTTAGACAAGAATAGAACGTGAAGAGGCCTACCCAAAATGAAAAAAATGGGAATAGGGCATGAAGAGGCCTACCCTAAATGCAAAGATGGGAATAGGGTTTAAAGAGGCCTATTACAAATTTAAATATGGGAATAGGGCTTGACGAGGCCTACTCCAAAAGTGTAGATGGGAATATAGCATGCAGTGGCCTACCCCGAATGTGTAGATGGGAATAGGGCATGAAGAGGCCTACCCGAAATGCAAAAATGGGAATAGGGCATGAAGAGCCTTACCATGAATGCAAAGATGGGAATATGACATAAGAGGCCTATCCCAAATGTAAATATGGGAATAGGGCTTGAAGAGGCCTATCCTGAAAGTGTATAAATGAAAATAGAGCATGAAGAGGCATATACTTAATGTAAAGATGGGAATGGGCCGTAAAGAGGCCTATCCCAAATGCAAGGATGGGAATAAGGCATAAAAAGACCTATCCCAAATACAAGGATGAGAATCCTTATTTAGCTACTGGCCCCGAGAATAACAGGTAAATAGTGTATAGAGTTTGTAAGGTTTACCTCATAGATATGTGTCATGTGAAGATTGACATTGGTGAGAAAAAAAAAATTCATGAGATTTTGTATAGAGTATGAGACTCCGTGAGATGTGAAGAAGTTGGTGTAGACAAGAATAATCGTGCTGCGTAAGCAAAGAGTAAGAGACCTTGAACTCGAGAGAAACAAACTCAAGCAAATTTATTTTTCTTTTCTTATTGTTTTTATCACATTTAATTATCAAAGTATATATATATATATATATATATACACACACGAAAAAAATTAATTTTTATTAGTTGATTTATTTTATAAAAAGAATATTCAAATTTCATTATCATTAAGTTTTATTGTTTTATTCTTTTTTCATTGTAGCTTAGAACCAACTTATGGTTTGGAGGCTTATGATTCATCGCACAAAGGGCAATTCAAGAAACATACTGCATTCTGAAACAAATTTCATTGATATCCTCAAAACAGGTGTTATAAATTGAGTAAATGCTGAAAACATCAAAAGTACATCTGAAAAATTGCATGTTGAATACATCTAAAACATCACATGTTGAATATAAATCATATACACTGCTCTAACGCACTGCAAAAAGTGACAAAAAGACCTGTCTATCCGTCCTCTGTGGGACGAGTCCCTGATCAAGCTGTCCTACTGTGCCACGCTCCAGGACAAGAATTTCCTTAAAACTAACGTATGGTTCAGAGGCTTATGATTCATCGCACAATGGGCAATTCAAGAAACAAACTGCATTCTGAAACAAATTTCATTGATCTCCTCAAAACAGGTGTTATAGATTGAATGCATGCTAAAAACATCAAAAGTGCATCTGAAAAATATCGTGTTGAATACATCTAGAACATCACATGCTAAATATATATCATATAGAACCAACATATGGTTTAAAGGCTTATGATTCATCGCGCAAAGGGCAATTCAGAAAACATACTGCATTCTGAAACAAATTTCATTGATCTCCTCAAAACTAGTGTTATAGATTGAATACATGCTGAAAACATCAAAAGTACATCTGAAAAATCTCATTTTGAATACATCTAGAATATCACATGCTGAATATATATCATATACACTACTCTAACGTAGTGCAAAAGGTAACAAAAAGACCTGTCTATCTGTCCTCTGCGGGACGAGTCCCTGATCAAGCTGACCTACTAAGCCACGCTCCAGGACAAGAATTTCCTTTACGTGTACTTAGAGATGCAACCCTCTCATAGCTTGTACAGACATAGCTCCTCCAGCTCAGAATCTGGTTGGAATCTGTATGGCATCTTGGTGCTGTCCATCCTTCTAAAATTCACAGACACTCTGCGGTGTCGTACTCTTGGGATGCAGTGCTTGGCAAGGTCTGCGCTATTTCTTTTGAGAATCCGTATTGAACCTATCGGCAGTGGAATCTCAACGAATCCTCTAAACTCCTCGTGGCTGATAACATTAATTTGTTTTCCAAACTCATGAAGGAGACTGTGTAGAAAGGCCTCACAAAATTATGATGATCTATGTGTGGGGAGATGCAATCTCCCTCATTTTAGATATTAATGATACAACTGTTTGAAATGCAATCAGCCGGTAGTATACTCCACCTAAGCATTCTCTTGATCATTTGCTTTATCTCGTAAGGAATGGGGTCCACCTCATCATTTCTTGGGATGCCTTGGGGATTCCCTTGTCCATTCTTAGTGAAATTATAACAACATCTGTATTGGATGGTGATTATGCATTTTCCTCACATCCATTTTTGTGGCTCAGAATAAGTTCATTCCATCAATAGACCAGATCGACCTCTGTCTCTTAGATCAATCATGCTGGTTATGATTCTTCTTTCATAACTTTTAGAGAAGACTCCTGTGTACAACGCCTTCCAAATTTTTGACAATATTTCCTCAGATTTCTTCGTAAAATTTGAATTCTCTCCTCTTAACTTTGTTTATCCTTTCCAATTCTGCTCTTGGGATCTTTTGGGACTGTTGTGGTGGATCTATCATCTCCACATCTGTAGTATACCACATTTGACTTGTCTCCACATGTAATGAAATTTAAAACACAGTGTCTGAATAAGCTATCTCCTGGTGTCCCGTGTCGGCAGCTATGAATTCTTCAAATGAACTATAGTGGTCTAAGTGTAGAACATTGCACGTCGGGAAATCCACAAATGCCCCTCTTGTCGATGATTGAATAGGAAATTTGACATTACACATTTGGAAACCCTTGCAAAATTCATTCGGAACTTCAGATTGTACTTGATCCGTAGGGAATTCAGACTCATCCTCCGTAGCAGACAGACAAGCAGAAGTCTCCTTCATGCAAGGGTGATGCGCAGAAACTTGGGATTAAATTAATAATAAATATGCAGTGCAACCTCAAACATAATGTAACTTTAATGAAAATAATTTATCTTTAAAACCTCTTTTAAACTCCCAATTCCCTTTTACAGATACGCAAGTATATGTATCTTTCAAGTAATACAGAGCTCTAATGGAGTACTAGATGTCGATCCCATAGAGAAGCTGGAAATATACATAAGCTAGCTATTTATATTCTATTATTAAATTAAAATAAAAATAAAAACAAATTAAAGTATGAAGTTTGAAGTTAAACTACTCAAGTAAAATGCTACTAAATATGCAAATGTATGACTATAATAGTTAAGTTAAACTAGATGTTAAACTTTGAAAAGTAAAATTGGTGAAATAAAACAAAGGTTTTGGTTGATGAAAAGTTCAAGTATTAGAGAACACCCTTCCCTTTTACAATGAAAATATGGCATGTGAAGAAATTGAAATCAATTGAAATATAAATTTAAAATCTATTTTGTGCTAAATAAGAGCAATCCTATTTTTTACAGTCTTCCGAGCACTATAAAAAACATTGACTAATCCAGAGTTTGGTCTCTAATTCCATAGTTAGGCCGGGAGGATATCGATTGTCACTCTAGAGCTCCCACTACTCCCTCACTTGAGGGCTAACATGCTTGCATTAGTTTCCAATCAACTGAACCAAGTTGGGGATTCTAATCTACCACCTTAAAATCTTCCAATTCTACATCTAACAAAGTATATTTCCCTATTTATTTGCACACAATCCCATGGATGACATACTCTCCCACGAAATCAGTTAAGGGCTAACACGCTTTCATTAGTTTCCAATCAACTGAACCAAGTTGGGGAATCTAATCTGTCACCTTAAAATCTTCCTATTCTACATCCAACGAAGTATATTTTCCTATTTATTTGCACACAATCCCATGAAAGGCATACTCTCCCATGAAATCATATGTGATTCTCCCTTTGTTGTAGAACAGTAAAAGAAGATCGTATTTCAAATCATCACAAATTATTGACATTTAAAACCGTAGAAAACAAAATTAATTCTTCACAAAACAGTTCTTCAAAGTAGGGAGAAGGATAATAAAGACTATTCAAAATTTATGATAAGGAGACGATAAAATACGGACTTCATATATAAAAACAAGTTTACAAACAAAAGAAATGAAAAATATAACTTATCTCATAATCATTCCCAAGCAAATCCCTAGAAGTTCTCTCCAAGCCTTTCTCTCTTTACAAGCACTATCAAATCTCTCTTAGAAGTGTAAATAAGAAGAAATCTCTCACTTTCCCTCTCCTCTTACAACCCTAGAAGACAATCTCCAAGCCCTTGAATTTCTCTCTCTATCTCTTCCTCTTGGTTCTCACACCACCTCTCTTTTTCACTTTTTACTTTTTCTGCCCCACTCTTAGAAGTTTTTATTCTAGGTTGCCTCTTCTAAAAAGAGTTTCACTTTCCCTCCAAAATTCAAAAGTCAAACATTTGAATACAAAAGATGTGTCTCTTTGATCCAAGAGTCAAATTCATTCAAATTAGAACCTTCCAAAGTGTCTAGATGCATTGAATCACTATGTTTAGAACAAGTTTTCCTTTGAAAATTCATGCAAAATTTGTCTCAAACCACCCTAATTTGAGAAAGTCACACCTGGCGCATCATGTGCTAGTGCTTTGTTTTTTGGCCATCATGCGCCAATTCAGCGCATCATGTGGCAAACCCCAAAATTGGCTGTTTTTGCTCCAAATTTTGCTCTTTTTGCCATTTTTGCTCCAAATGCCTAAAAATGGTATACATGCAACAGAAATACAAAAATACATTTCTTTAAAGTGCAATATCACAAAAAATTAGCATAAAATGGTACTTAGAATAGTATCTTATTTTTGTGTATCAAAATCCCCGAAACTTAAATGTTACTTGTCCTCAAGTGACACTTTTATTACATAAAAGCATATGACTTTAGGATAGAGATTAACTTATTACTTCAATACTTTAGTTCAATAAATAAAATAGCAAAAATGAAGAAAAACCTTTAATAACTTAGGTTCAAACTCCAAGTTTAGGAATATTTAACAATCAAATTTAAGTTTCTGAATCCTATTCATTTCATAAAGAATTGCAATTTATCAGGCTAAGAACATTTAGAAAATTCATATGAAATAGAACTTCATGAAAACTTTACTATGAATGGTACTAATACTTCAATACAAGTTTAGAAAGTGTATTAAACTCCTTCCTTAAGTTGATTCACGTGAAACCAACTTTTGATTAGGCATCTCCTCAAGCTTCTCCTCACCCATTTTTTTCTTTTCTTTATCTTTTCCTTTTTTTTTCTTCTAAGATCTTTTTAATCCCTTTTTTTTCTTTTTCAGGTGAGGATTAATATATCTGGATAACCTTAAATATTTTTGAACTTTACTATCCTCCTCTTAAACTCAAAACTCCACACCTTTCCTTACTTAATGCAGTCATACTAGTTTATTATTTTTCATAAAGCCTCATTTACATGAAACTCTAAAATTCTTAACACTTCAAAAATACAATTTTCCTTTACTTAAAATAGAAAGACATAGTCTTGTCCTATCATACCAAATATCTTTAACTTTAGAATTGACCTTCATTATTAAAATTTTTTTTACCATAATTTACTATAATATTTATAAACATAAGTATAGTCATTAAAAGTTAAATCTTAATATCCCAGGTCATGTTAACTTTATTTTGACAAATATAGTTACGTAAGGACAAATAAAATTTAGTTTTCTCCATTTCAAAAGAAATTTTTCTTTCCCCCCAAATGTAAATTTTTAAATGATTTTAAAATATTTTAGTACAAATTTTTGGTTGGTGAAAGAAAACAGTAAATGCATGAAAATAAAAACTAACCTCTAAAGGATTTTTGAACATGAAATTGGTTCTGTATACTGCTGGTACTAACTATAAAACTACATATAGACTTTAAAGTATTAAATAAAATATAATATATTCTAAAGAACTTGCTGGGAATTAAAACAGAAATACTAAAACTGAAAAACAAAAAGTAAAAATACTACACATGCAATAAGCTCAAACTGAAAATAATAAAACTAAAACTGAAAAGTAAAAAGTCTACTATTACAAATTATAGGTCCACAACACAACATAAAAATCTTAAATCCAACAAGTCTCAAATAAAAGTGCAACACAGTACATACAAATATACAAACAACACATATTATCAAATCAAACTTAAACTAAACTATTGGTCCTCATCTCCTTCCTCACCATCATCATCTTCTTCTTCTCTTGCCTCTTCATCTTTATCACAAATGGGAGCATATGGAACAAAGCTGGGGTAGGCAGGAAAGTTCACATTAGGTTCACCCATGAAGTGTCTAACCATAGCATTTTGAAAATCTATATCATGTCAAACTCTCCTCTGTTGATATTCATCATTATATGCATTCCTTACTTCTATCTCTCCCAAATGAGTATGTATATTAATGATATCATATTTTTGAATCATGAGCTAGTCCATAATACCTTCCAATGATGTAGAACTAGAAGTAGATCCCCTTGCAACAGATGTAGAGGGCCTATCCCTTCTTCCACTTCTAGACTCAACAAAAAATTCTACTCTTTGAATCATGTGCCTCCCAATCAGATTCTGAGGCTATAATCTCTCTTCATTTCTATGGAATTCAACTATTGATTCTTCACATAGAGTGAAAGTCAGGGCAGGATATCCCAAGCCTCCAGCAGTAGCACTACCAATAATACTCTGAGTGTGATGAACTATAAGCGCACCAACGTCTATGTTATCATGTTCTGAATGCAATAGTTCAACACAACTCGATTATTTGTAACATCTGCAAGATGATTTGTAGGTAAAAGTCTGATAGAGATAAAGTGATGTCATACTTTGGACTGAATCTTCAACATGGAAGCGGGGAAGTTAACTATTTTCTTATTCTTTATCTTCCACTCCCCTCTTCCATTAGTCAAAAAGCCAATGGTTTCTTCCAGTGATGAATTAGTGATAATAAAAGCGGCATATTTTTCATGGAAGTCATTCCTTAGCCCATATAATGCCTTGATCTCTTCGGAGCTAAACTCAACTTGCGTACCTCTCACCATAATATGATCTCCCACAGTGAACCTTAGGTTGGCATAGAACTCCCAAACCATCAGGATGATCGACAGCAGTGAAATAGCCAAATCACTCCTAATTTATGGCGAGAATCAACCTTTCAACCTCGCCTCTCAGGTTCACAAACGCTCCTTCCTGGACCAAATTTTCACAAACAACATAAAACTCATATTTATATATGAAATCTGCGTTATTACAAACTAACATTTTTCAAGCCAACACATGGCAAATTTAGTGTTCTAAATTAAACCAACATTCTAACACTGAAATCTAAACATCAAATTTCAAAGCAATAAACATAGATAGTGAAACAATAGAAAGTAAAGGTAATCCGACATAACAAACTAAAACAAAAAAAACTAGACAAAACGTTCCATGCTTAACTCAACTTCAAACTTCTTCACTCTTGTCCTCCTGGATATCTCCCATAGACTGTTAGTGCACATACAAATTGTAGAAGAGCCTATATGAAAATTCATCAGTTGAATTTTCCTTCTCAATCTACGCATGCATCTTGAACATACATACCAGACCATCTTCAATACGCCATGTATGTTCAAAATATTCCTTGAGTCTCCAATCCAGGTGATCCAACATTTTAGAACTATTCTCAGTTGCATTCATAAGATTATGCACCTCTTTCTCTATCTTATTGATTCTCTTTGAAAGTGCACTCGAGTGGTAGTATGGCCTAATTGGTGAGGAATTATGGGATCCTTGATCCAGTTGTACATTCATATCATTTTCATCTCCCATTCTAATGCGACTACAGTAAACCTCAGGATCCATCGACTTTCAAGGCCGTAGTACTTTCTCCCAACTTTTATAAGGTACTTGCAATTGACTACAGAGTTGGAAAATAACAGATGGATGCCCCAATCCAATTGCATATCCTTTCACGTTCAAATCCAAAACTGATTTTACAATTATGGCTCCAATATCAACAGGCTTTTAAGTTTGATTATAGTAGCTTAGGATAGCAATCTCCTTAGTGACCATACTAATTCTTATAGTAGGCAGTAGTTTTGAGGAAATGAAGAAATGCCATGCCTTTGAAGTAGGATTTAGCAATGATGAAGAAAAAATAACATTCCCATCATCTTAGGATTTCCAATTATCATCTTCATCCGTAAGGTAATGGTAGAGTTCATCCATGTTGTCTCTTGTAGGGGTACAATTTGCATAGTGGAAGACAAGCACGTTCTTGATTGTAAACATTTTGTTGATTGTTGAAGGAGCGAACTGCACAAACCTGCCTCACATGTAGATTATTTCTTGGTTGATCTCATGAAGATTTACATAAAATTCTATTACCACAGCGACGAATACAGCGGCAGTAGTGTAGCAAAGCACTTCCTAATGCCTCTACGTAATAACTTCTTCGACTTGAGTATTCAACGTGTTGAATCCTCACTTCACAAATCTTCTCTCTTGGATAATTCTCGTCTTCACTATAACTCGATCATGCAATTTTTGTGTGCAAAATTGATGAACTTTATTTTGTCAAAAATTCCAAATATAGCAGAGTTTCTAGAGTGGGAAGCCATAGGAATGGAAATGTGGTGACTCTTTCCTCATTTTCCCCCTAAAATATGTCTTAGAGTCTATTTTTAAGAGTTATTTGAAGGTGTCCCAAAAACCGTCATTTGAATTTTTTAAGCCACTTTCATCTCTGTGGCACATCTTGCACAATCTGGCACATCTTGCGCTGATCTTGCACATCATGCGGCAGCTCTCTGTAATTCAGCACATCATGCGCCAATCTAGCGTGTCATGCGCTAGTTCCAAATTTTTGGTCCTTTTGATTTTGATCAAATAAATTCTCAGTCTTTTCACAACATTAGGCAAATAAAGATGTTTATAAACTTTTTTCTAAATTACACGAATCACATAAACATAAACATACATATAAGATTTAAAAAAAAACTCAAAAAGCAAAGAAAACAATGATAAATATGGGTTGCCTCCCATAAAGCGTTTGGTTTAATGTCATCAGCCCGACAATCCCAGTCTCATTCTGAGTGATCCAACATGATAGTTTTTAACTTTTGGTCTTCAACCATCAAAATAAGGTTTCAATCTGTGCCCATGCACTTTACATATTCTACCAATCTTGGGATCTTCAATATTGACTGCTCCATAGGGACAGACTTCTATATTTCTGAATGGCCCTTTCCACCTACACTTCAATTTTTCAGGAAATAATTTCAATCTTCTATTATATAATAAAACTTCTTGTCCAGGTTTAAATTCTCTTTTCACTATCTTCTGATCATGTCATTCTTTCATTTTTTTCTAATAGATCATCGCATTATTGTAAGATTCATTCCAAATTTTCTTAAGGTCATTCATATGCAATAATCATTTCTCACCAGCTTCTTTCAAATTGAAATAAAATTCTTTTATCACCCAATAAGCTTTATGTTCCAATTCAGCTAGCAAGTGACATATCTTCTCGAAAATTATTGTATATGAGGACATTCCTATAGGTGTCTTATTAGCTGTCTTATATGCTAGTAATGCAGTATCTAATCTAATAGACCAATTTATTGTGTTAGGATTAATACTCATCTCTAAATATCTCTTAATTTCACGATTAAATACTTTTGCTAAACCACTAGTTTGGGGATGATAAGAACTTGCAATTTTCTGTATTATATTATGTTTTTCCACCAATGTTATAAATGTTACATTTCTAAAATGAGCTCCTCCATCAGTAATGATTACTCTCGGCATTCCATGTCTTGTAAAAATATTTTTAATTAAAGATTTTCAAATACTCCGAGCATCACATCTAGGTAAAGCGATTATTTTTATCCATTTTGAAACATAATTCACATCAATCAGTATTCCAAATGAAAGTATGAATGGTCCCATAAAATCTAATCCCCATGCATAAAAAAATTCAATTTCCAAATTAAAATTTAGAGGCATTTCATTTC
>JXCR01126868.1:107018-134078 GCA_002079205.1 Phalaenopsis hybrid cultivar | reverse complement strand
ATATATATATATATATATTAACATCTATAAATAAAGTAGGCCAATAAAATCTAGATTGTAAAATTTTTCGAGCAGTTCTATCATCCCCAAAATGTTCTCCAAATTTAGAATCATGATAGTTTTGAATAATCTTCTGAATTTCTTTATAAGACACACATCTTCTTATAACTAAATCTTTACACTGTTTATACAAATGAGGATCATCCCAAAAATACGATTTTGCATCATAAATGAATTTTTTTCCTGTTATTTTGTCAATCAATATGGTAAAATACAACTAAGAATATAATTCACAGTATCAACATACCAATGTATTTCCCATCCATTTACAACATAAAGTTGTTCATCAGGAAAAGTATCTTTAATTTCTCTCTCCAAATTAAGTATTTCTTCCTATTATAAACTCGATAGATGACCAGCTATTTAATTATCAATTTCTTTCCTATCGACTACTATAAAATCAAACTCTTGCATCAGAAGTATCCATCTAATTAATCTTGATTTTGCTTCCTTCTTTTACATTAAATATTTAATAGCAGAATGGTCAGTATGTACAACACATTTAGTTCCAATAAAATATGATCTAAACTTATCAGAAGCATACACAATGGATAATAAATATCTTCTAGTGGTGGTATAGTTAATCTGAGCATCGTTAAGAGTCTTACTCGCATAATATATGACCTTGAAAATCTTATCATATTTCTATCCTAAAATAGCTGCAATTGCATAATCACTAGCATTACACATTAGTTCAAAAGGTTTCTCCTAGTCTGGTGAAACAATTATAGGAGCAGTGATCAATTTTTCCTTTAAAGTTTCAAAGGTTTTAAGGCAAGCTTGGTTAAAATCAAACTTTGCATCTTTTTCTAGAAGTTGGCATAAAGGCTTAGTAATTTTTTAAAAATATTTGATATATTGACTGTAGAATCTAGCATGTCCTAAAAAGCTCCTAACTCCTCTTACAATAGTAGGTGGAGATATGTTCGATATAGCCTGAATTTTTGTAAGATCTACTTCCATGCCATTTTCTAAAATTTTATATCTAAGAACAATTCCTCCTGCAACCATAAATTGACATTTCTCCCAGTTCAAAATGAGATTAGTCTTTTCAAAACATTCTAGAACTTTCTCTAATTGATTTAGACATATTTCAAAGGAAGTTCCAAATATAGAAAAATCATCCATAAAAACTTCATTACCTTTTTCAATCAAAACACTGAAAATTGACATGATACATCTTTGAAATGTTGCAGGTGCATTACATAATCCAAAAGGCATTTGTCGAAAAGCAAAAGTTCCATAAGGGCTAGAAAATGTTTTTTTCTCTTGATACTTAGGGGCAATAAGTATTTGTTGTTAACCAATATATCTATTTAGAAAACAAAAATATTTGTGCCCAGCCAATCTATCCAATATGTGGTCCAAAAAGGGTAAAGAAAAATGATCCTTCCAGGTGACAGAATTTATTTTCTATAATTTATGCAAATTCGCCATTCAATGACTTGTATTTTTAATATTAATTCATTATGCCCATTTTTCACTATAGTTACACCTCCTTTCTTTGGAACACAGTGAATGGGATTCACCGAAGCACTGTCTAAAATAGGATATATTATTCCCGCATCTAACCATTCTATAATTTATTTCTTAACCATTTCTTTCATCATATGATTCAATCTCTTTTGAGGCTCAGTTCTTGGTTTTCGTTGATCTTCCAATAAAATTCTATGTATACAGATTGAAGGACTGATTCCTTTAATATCACATAATGTCCATCCAAAGGCTTTCTTATATATTTTTAAAGCTTCTAACAACTGTTGTTCTTGCGCATCAATTAGTTTTGAGGATACTATGACATATAGTGTAGATGAATCTCCTAAAAATGCATACTTCAAATGTGTATTAAGTGTTTTCAATTCTAGTTCAAGGGGTTTCCTAATAGATGAATTCAAATTGTTGTCATTTTCTATAGGATCTAACATTTCAAATATTTCCTGAACATATTTCAGTTCTTCTATACTCACTTCCATAGACTCATCTTGGATTTTATCGTCATCTTGATATTCCATATATTCCTTTTCAAAATAAACTTTCATATGTCTTTTTAAAATTTTCATAGCTTAAATACTCATTAATATCCATTTCAAAGCATTCAATCTCTTGTTCTTTTGCAGAGTATCTCATTGATTTTGCAATATTAAACGTAACCTTTTGATCACTAACTCTCATAGTTAGTTCTCAATTCTGCACATCTATTAAAGCTCTTCCAGTGGCTAGAAATGGTCTTTCTAGAAGAATAGGAATTTCTTTATCTTCCTCCATATCTACTACAATAAAGTCCACAGGAAAGATAAATTTATCAACCTTTACTAAAACATATTCTATAACTCTTTTAGGATAGGTAATCGAATGATCAGCTAACTGAAAAGTTATAATTGAAGGTGAAATACTCCTAAGCCCAACCTTCTAAAAATTGATAACGACATAAGATTAATACTGGCTCCTAAATCACATAAATCTTTTCCATAAAATTGTTTGCCAAGAGCAAAAGGAATTGTAAAACTTCTAGGATCTTTAAGTTTTTAGGAAGCTTCTTCAGAATTATAGGGCTACTCTCTTAACTGAGTGCAACAGTCTCGTTATCTACAAACTTCCTTTTCTTATTAAGTATATCCTTCATGAACTTCACATAGCATGACATTTGTTCCAAAGCTTCAACAAATGAAAGGTTTGTCATCAATTTCCTAAAACATTTCAAAAATTTTAAATATTGATTATCTCTATACTTATGCTTCAATCTTTGAGGAAATGGAGGTGATGGTCTTTCTATAGGGATTTTCATTGGTTTGATAGGACTTTCTGACTCACAATAAAAATCTTCACCAAAATTTTCATTTTCCACCCCATCATTTTCAATTTCAACTTCTCGTTGAACTCTTTCTTCTAATTTTTTTCTGCTTTGCAGTTGAATAGCTTTAATTTGCTCCTTATTTTGATCTTTAGGAATTACTTCAACATTACTAAGCAATGTTCCTGGAGGTTTATTGCGAAGTGTTGCATCAATACATCCCAATTAATTTTCCTTGTTTCTGATTGTAGCTCATTGACTCTATAATTAACTTCCCATTTGCATTATCAATTCTTCTACAGATAACCTTTTCTCCTTGCTTTGAAAATTATTAAATCCTCGGGGGTTATAAGATTTATAAGCTTAATTTCCTTGATTTTTGGAACTTCCCACTAGGTTCACGACATTGTTTTTCCATTATGGATTTACAGCATTCAAGTTTTTATTACTCCAACGAAATTTTGGATGATTCTTCCAACCAGGATTATAATGATTGACATAAGGATTGTTAGAATGATTTTTTATTGCATTTAAGTCTTATAAGAAGATTGAAATTCTATCATTTGTCCAAATGAGTTCACCTTAAGCATAGGTGTTGTTTAAGAATAATTCATTCCATATTAATCTATCTTCTTTGATATAGTGGCTATTTGAGTAGCTATTATAGATATTACATCAGAATCATGAATACTAGCTACTCTTTTTGAATTTACCCTTTCTGAGGGCCAATGAAGATTATTAGTAGTCATCTCTTCAATTAATGAATATGCTTCATCGAATGGTTTTGACATTAATGATCTACGAGCAGCAGCGTCAATTATCGATCTAATAGATCCAACCAATACATTATAAAAAAATTGAATTATTAAACAATCTAGAAACACATGGTGTGGACACTTCCTAAGGAGATCTTTAAATCTTTCCCAGGCTTCATAAAATGATTCTCCTTCAAACTGACAAAAAGATGTAATATCATTTCTAAGTCTAGTAGTTTTTGAAGGCGGAAAATATTTAGATAAAAAATTTTTGTGATAAATCTCCCCAAGTTCTGATACATCCGGGTGCTAACGAGTTTAACCACTTCTTAGCTTTATCTTTAAGTGAAAAAGGAAAAAGTCTAAGTCTGACAGCTTCATTTGACACTCCATCATATTTAATTGTAGCACACAATTCTAGAAAATTAGCAAGGTGTAAATTGGGATCTTTAGTTGGTGTTCCCCTAAACTAATTATTTTGTGTCATTTGAATAATAGGAGGTTTAAGCTTAAATGAATTGGTAGCTACAATAGGGTTTTGTATACTTAAATGAATTTTATCTGTTGTAGGATTAACATAATTCCTTAAAGATCGCTAATGATATTCATTTTCATTTCCAGCATTAATTGAGTTGCAAGCCATTTTGCTAGAATGATTTTTTCTTTTTTCATTATTTTTTAATTTTTTTAACAGTTCTTTTTAATTCAAAATCGTAAGGCAATAAGTTTTGAGTTCTTATACTATGCATAAAAAAATAAAACAAGTACTTAAAAATAGGCAACACACTTAAATAAGAAAATGTTCAAACTAAACTACAAATTCAAACTAAACTACAAATACTCTTATCTTTTATATTTTAAAATAAAACAAAATAACTAATACTTTCCGTTACATCCCCAGAAATGATGCCAAAAACTTGATGTGAGGAAACTTGGGATTAAATTAATAATAAATAAGCAATGTAACCCAATCAATAATGTAACTTTAATGAAAATAATTTATCCTTAAAAACTCTTTTAAACTCCCAATTCTCTTTTACATATAACGCAAGTATACGTATCGTTTATGTAATATAGGACTCTAATGAAGTCCTGGATATCGATTCCACAGGGAAACTGAAAATATATATAAGCTACCTATTTATATTCTTTTCTTAAATTAAAATAAAAAAAAACAAAGCAAAGTACAAAGTTTGAAGTTAAACTACTCAAGTAAAATTGTACTAAAAATGCAGATGTATGACTATAACAGTTAAGTTAAATTAGATGTTAAACATTCAAAAGAAAAATTGCTGAAATAAAACAAAGATTTTTGTTGACGAAAAATTTAAGCTTGAGAAAACACCCTTCCCTTTTACAATGAAAATATGTTTGTGAATAAATTGGAATCATTTGAAAAATATATTAAAAAGTTGTTTTGTGCCTAAAAGGAGCAATTTTATTCTCTACCCTCTTCCGAGCGCTATAAAGAACATTGACTAATCCAGTGTTTGGTCCCTAATTTCGTGGTTAGGCTGGGAGGATATCAGTTGTCACTTCAGAGCTCCCACTACTCCCTCACCTGAGGGCTAACATGCTTGCATTAGTTTCTAGTCAATTGAACCAAATTGGGGATTCTAATCTGTCACCTTAAAATCTTTCAATTCTATATTCAATGAAGTATATTTCCCTTCTTAATTGCACCCAATCCCATGGATGACATACTCTCCCATAAAATCAAATGTGATTCTCCCTTTATTGTGGAAATCATATCTCCTTTTTAGAACATATGTTTCTCAACACATTTTAACTATTCAATTGACCAGATCAAAAACTAAATGAAGATTGGAGTTCAAATAATAAAAAATTATTGACATTTAAAACTGTAGAAAATAAAATAAATTCTTCACAAAACTATTTCTTCAAAGTAGGGAGAAGGATGAAGAAAACTACTTTGAATTCATGTGAATGATACTATAAAACATGGACTTCATATATAAAAATAAGTTTACAAATAAAAGAAATGAAAAATACAACTTATCAAACAATCATTCCAAAGAAAATCTCTAGAAGTTCTCTCCAAATATTTCTCTCTTTACAAGCACTCTCAATTCTCTCTTAGAAGCAAAATGAAGAAGTAATCTGTCACCTTCCCTATCCTCTTACAACCCTAGAAGACAATCTCCAAGCCCTTGATTTTCCCTCTCTATCTCTCCCTCTTGGTTCTCACACCACCACTCTTTTTTGTCTTTTTCATTTCTCGGCCCCCTCTTAGATGTTCTTCTTTAACTCCATTTTCTTTTGGGTTGCCTCCTCTGAAAAGAGTTTCAAATTACCTCCAAAATTCAAAAGTCAAACCTTTGAATTCAAAAGATGTGCCTCTTTGATCCAAAAGTCCAATCCCTTCATATTAGAACCTTCCAAAGTATCTAGATGTGCATTGAATCAATCCATAAGGTGTTTAGAACAAGTGTCCCTTCAAAAACTCACAAATAATTTGTCTCAAATCATCTTAATTTGAAAAGTCACACCTGGCGCATCATGCAGCAGTGCTATGGATTTTGGCGCATCATGCGCCAAACCCTAAAATTGGCAGTTTTTGCTCCAAATTTTGCTCCTTTTGACTTTTTTGCTCGAAATGACTAAAAATGGTATGTCTGCAACAAAAACACAAAAATACATTTCTTTAAAGTACAATATCACCAAAGTAGGCAAAAAAAGGAAACTCAAAATAATATTTTATTTTTGTGTATCAAAGGGTTGTAAATTTTTCCCTCAGGAATCAGGGTAAGTAAATTTTCCGCCTCTTCCAGGCGTCTTCTTTCTTCATGTAGAAAGGCTCTGTGCATGCGACCATCGGCATTCCAATGCTGAGTTCTTCTTATAGGTGGATCTTGCTGTCTTCCTTCATCAATGCTTCCTAAGTTTCCAGTTGGTGTGGTTATCATGGATGGTAAACGACTAGTTCCCTCCATTGGATTGTGTTGTGTTACTGCTTTCTTCCTCTTCAAGGAGGAGTCTTCTTTGGTACCAATCCTTAAAAGTGACTTTAAACCTTCCTTTTCTTGTCAGTTAACTATGTCCATCAGAGGACCCTCATAGTTAACATTAACTTCACCAAAGTCCAAGTCAAAATCTATGATGCAGCCCTGAAGTGCCCTTTCCTTGTTAAGTGTGAGATTCATGCCATCCTAAAGGAAAATATCAACTTTGTCTTGATATTTTTTTCTGTAGAAGACAAGAAAAAACATTAGTGCGCTGAAATTTTGTAGGAACAAGAACAAAACAAAACATTTATTAGATAAATTTTTAATTTGTAAAGGCACAAAAGTTATTATTATTATTATTATTATTATTATTATCTTATTTAATTTTAATGAGATGTTAAAATTAAGAAAAATAACAGAGAAAAGGAATGAAGTGAGCAACTTCAAAATTTTAATTTCATTAAGATTAATCATATTACAAAATTTTGGACCGAGTCACAAATACTTGGCCAAATAAGTAAACCTAAAACAATCCATGTCTTAAAATTTCATTTTAAACAATGTCACGTTGTATAATATGTTTTTAAATATCTTCCATTGATCAGCAGCATAGCCATTTCACCTAAAAAATCCACCAGTTGGTAGGCTCCTCCTGAATAGATCTTTTCTACGACAAATGGTCTCTCCCAAGGTGGTTCAAATTTTCCAGCTATCTTGTAGCGTGCAAGAATAGGTCTCTCAAGAACGTCCTCGGGCGGACCAATTTTTCATTAGCTTGCACCATCCTTGCTTGGTAAAGTTCCAAATTCTGTTGCGCTTCTAGTCGCTTTCCCTCGAGACTTTCTAATTCTTCAATTTTGAGCTTCACACTCCCTTCTGTTGCAAGCTGATCGGTGATGACGACTCTGAGAGATGGTGTATGGACTTCTAATGGTAGTAAAACCTTAGATCCGTACACGAGCATATAGGGGGTACATTGAGTCAGAGTTTTGAACGTTGTTTGATAGGCCCACAAAGTTTCTAATAGTCTGTTATGCCATCACAACTTCTTTTAACATTAAAGATCAATACTCTCCACAAATTCCATCCAGTAATTTAATTACTTATCATTTTAAGGAAATATAAGGAAAACTACTCAAAATTCATAGAGAAAACAAAACCACTCTTTAGTTTAAAAACAGAAATCATTGTCAAACCAATAAGAAGTCTCAATTAAAACCAAATGTAGAAACAAAAAGATAATAACTTCTCTCAAATCCTCCACCAAAATTTTGAAGTTCCTTTAAATCTCTTCTCTTCTTACAACACTCTTAACTCTCAAAAATAGAAACTAAAATTAAAAAAAAAGTAGATTTTGGTGTCTTACAACCTCTCTCAGAAATCACAGCAAAGAAGAATCTAAAAGAAACACTTAAAGAGACTAGAATTAGCCCTTAAGGAGACCAGAAACAACACACCTCAAAAGTCCTAAGCCTCTCTTTTTATAGTTTTCCAATAGATGTCTTGATATTTCTTCAAAATGTCTCCAAATTTGATGTATTCACGAAAGAATGCCTCCTTTCACAAGTCTTTTAACCATATATTTATTTCTAGTGGTCATAGCCACCCTCTTTAGCCAATAGGTGCCTCAAATGTCCCTTTAAAATTCGTCAAAATGAATTAACCTGTCAAGTAACTATCGCTGGCACTTAAGCGTGGGGTCTCTGGCACTTAGGCGCGGCCTTCTCTATTTCACCTGCATTTAAGCGCCAGATCCAGTGCTTAGGAGCTAAAATGCTTTTGCACCATTTTTGCATTTTTGCTCCATATTTGATCCTTTTCACTCCTTTTTCCATTTTTCAAATTTTTAGTTTTACCTGAAAAAAAAACACACAAATACCTTCCATTAAAGCACAATATGTCAAAAATAAGTATAAAAATGTGTATAAAAACACTATATATTTTAGATATATTAAAATCCCCCAAACTTAAAATGTTACTTATCTTTAAGTGACACTTCATTCCTTAAAAACTAAATAAGTATGATTATGTATATGAGTTTATTTAGGAGGTTCTGAAATTTTGTTTTAGAAATATAGTAGTCTCATTTAGAAAAGATTCTAGTGAATGAGACCAACTTAAAGTTTAGAAACACTTAAAGTGAAGAAGTATGAAAAATATGAGTTTCTATCTAATTCAGAAATACTTGTAGATTTTCCAAATATAGAACTTAGGCATTTTATTTCCTTCACTTAAAAATTTTTATTAAGTATAATTTTACTTACTATATTATATTATTAAGCTTAAGATTTTCTCAAGTCTTATAAAAAGATCAGATGTGGAACTAATTTTTTATTAAGCACTAATCATCAAGCTTCTCCTTCTTTTTTTAACTTTTTCTTTTCTTTTCTTTTTCTTTTTCTTTCCTCTTTTTTTTTAGGCAAGGATTACTATATGTGGATAGACCTTTAGTAATTTTGAATTCCACTCTTCCCTTGCAAAAGTAAAGAATTGATATTTTTCTTTTACTTAAAAACATAATAATTACTTATGAAAAATATTTTTATTAAAAGAAATTTAAGTTTCAAAAATAAAAGTCCAATCCTTCCACATTTTTCAAAAAATACAATATCTCCTTCTAAAGATAGTTACATAGTATTTATCATTTCTACATTTAAAAACTTTTAACTTAAAATTTTTCTACTTCACTTATAAAATTTTAACTAAATTTTCTTACTCTTTTCTATAATCAAAATTTTACTTCCCTAATATAACTTCATATACATGATCATTTTTCTTTTCAAATCTGATTCCCTTATGGCACATTTGAGAATAAATAACATTCAAGTTCAGAAAATATTTTTCATCGCCCCCTTCCCCACCAAAACTTAAATTCTTAACAAGATTTAACATTTTAGCAACAGATATATATAAGCAGGATGAAAATTAAAATACATGCTTACAAGAATTTTTACACCCTATTGATACAAGTACAAAAATTTAAAACAGAAGAAATTATTTTTGATCAAAATTTTTTTATCATTTTAATTTTAATTTAATATGTAAAAATTCATAAGACTTCTAAGTAGTGGGTAACAATATATAAGCAAACAAGCACACTAACTTTGACTTCACAATCTCTACATAAAAATAAACACACTGATATAAAAGAAAAGACAGAGTAGCAATTTTTGAATTTGAAGTTAAAAGTAAAACTAGTAAGATTTTTAACTTTCCTAAAAGTCAGAAATAAGTTCAATGCCAACGAACTAAAACATAATTACACATCTTATTTCACACAACTACTACCCCAAAATCTAATCACAGTGATAAAAAAAACATAAAACACAATTATTACATTAAAAATTAAACATAACACCTCAACACAACAAAAGGTCTACAAAAAAATCAACAAAAAGTACAACAGTAGTAAGTTCACACAATACAGTACTTCAAATTATTAAAAAATTAAAACAATCTGTTGACCTCATTTTTGGTTGAGGTTTAGGTTTTCCTCTTTAATAGCCTAGGGTCTAGCCGTAGGACTTTTATTGTTGAAATTTCTCGAAAACCTAGACATGGAACCCTCACCACTAGAAATTCCAAACCCTTCTCCACTCAGCTTGAAGTTCCAAATATTGGTCCTAACCTCTAAACACTTAGTAGGTGGGGTTACTGTGGGGGAAACTCAAGATGAGCCACCCTTAGGATTGCTGGACCTTAAGGTGGTTGACCCTAGGTGTTGGTCTAGAGAAAAGGCACTCATCTACACTCACAATCACTCAACCCTGAACTCAAATTTCTAGCCTAGATCCCTTGATCTTTTGGGATACTCATGTTGATGGTCCCCTAAACCTATTAGCCCTAGGGCTATGGTCTGACTAGAACCACTACATAGAGGACCCAAAATGGGGTTTCCATTGGTCCATGACTTATTGGTGATGATTGGTACCTCAGCTCTACCAAAATACCCATCTTGGCCTTTTACTCCTAAAACACCCCCATATTACCAAAATACCCCTCTTCGGCTCAAAATTCCAAAAATTCCCAAAAAATTTTAATAAATTCCAAATATTCTCAATTTCATTTCTCTCAACTATCCCATGACCCAATTTGGCCAATTTGACCGTCTTTAACCAAAATTCTTAAATTGCCCTTTAAAGACTCAAATTTCCCCAAATCCAACTCAAATGTCCATCAATTGGGTCTCAATTGACCCCAGTTCCAATCCTAAACTCAAATTCACTTCTTATATGACCAAAATAAACCAAATCTGAGCTCAATTGGTCCATGATTGAGCCCAATTTTGATTTCGGTCAAAGACCCAATTTTGATCATATGACTTAATCTCACCAAATTGAAACCATAGCCTAGTCAATTGGCCTCAATTAATGTTGAAAAATCTTTATAACATTCCTATACATCAAAATCAACCATCAATTGGCATTGGTGAAGCCTCAAATCCATTTGATTTTGGCATAAATCAAAAATTCCCAAACTTAGCCCCAAATTGGCTAAGTCCCTAAATTTCACCCAATTGATCGCCTTAACCTCCAAATTGGCATCCAATTCATGTTTAAAACTCTTCATGAGGTCCTTGTTGACCATTTACAACAATTAATTTGGATGTAGTCCAAGGCTAACCCAAGCTAGACCCAAGCTTAGCCCAACATGACCAAATTGATTAAAATAAAATTCCTTCAAATTGACCTTTCAATTGAACTCAAAACCACTTCCATCCTTCACCAAAGTTGTTCATTATCCCTCAAATTGACCCTCCAATTGAGCTCAAAACCACTTCCATCCTTCACCAAAGTTGTTCCCTATGATCATCTAAGGTTAACCCAAGCTAGACCCAAGCCTAGCCCAACATGACCAAATTGATTAAAGTTCAAAATTTTTTCAAATTGACCTTTCAATTGGGCTCAAAACCATTTCCATTCTTCACCAAAGCTGTTCCTTGTGTCAAATTGACCTTTCAATTGAACTCAAAACCACTTCCATCCTTCACCAAAGTTGTTCCTTATCATCATCTACACCAAATGAATTAATCAATTGAGCCAATTGACATGGATAACCTAGCCCAAACCCAAGTTTTGGTCATTTGCACCCACTTGGACCCATACACTAAATGTGACCTAAACACCTTAAAGCCACCAAATTAACTCCACCACAGCCTTAAATCAAGCCATGGGCCAAAGGTCCCCCAAATTAAGGGATCGTATTTCTAAAAATGCACATGCTTAGGATATCTTTGCCAAATCCAAACACATTTACATTAAATTATTGTGATGGATTCCTCTGGGTTCCCTGAGCTCCTAGCCAGCTCCCCCCTGGCCGGCCGGCCAGCCTAGTGGCCGGAAATGCCCAAAACTGAGAGCCACCCCCATGGCACCTCACCCAAATCAAACCTAGAGGCTAGCTCATCCAAATCAAACAATGGAGCTCCTCTGCCCTCCACCTAAGCACCACAATGCACCCAAACTTATGGCTCGAGAGCCACCCCATGGCCATTTTTATAAAAACTCACCTCCCACGGCCATTGGAGGTGAGCTAAAAATTTCTCAGAGAGGCCTCTCCAAACTCCACGCAGAGCTTCTTAAAGATCCCCTCAGTGCATTCCAACCATTCCCCCTCACCCATCCCCATTGCCGGAGCTCAATTTTAAGCTTGAAACCTTGTCAAAAACCGGAACATAACCAAATACACCTCCACACTTCACCCAACTTCAATTGCTTGTGCCCACACCTTCACAAGAGTGAAAGAAGCCAAAGCCCCATCCCCACAAGGCCTCTACCATAGCTCTAGACCAACACCTGAAATCGAGCTTAGTCGAATTCATACCTAAACCTTACACCAAGGTCAAGGACTCAAACCCTAGCCTCCTTGGACCACAGCGAACGTGTGACACCTCTGATCGAAGCTTCCCTTCTCAGAGTTAGCCTCCTTGGACCCCAATGAACGTGCCGAGCACCTCTGATCGAAGCTTCCCTTCTCAGAGCAAAGTATAAACTTCTCCTCCTCCCGAGCTTATTTTGATTCTCCATTTACTTAAGCTTGATTTCATGGTACCTTTGTCGTATGGATGTGTTTGTCTCACTTAGACGAGTCCATAGGATCAAATCCGAAGTGATTTAGTTGAGTCTAGGCCGAGATCTTAAGGTTTTAGTCTGGATGGGTACGGGATCATTCTATCAGGGACGATGACGTGGAGTCGTTTGATCAAGCGTGTATTAAATAGACAAGGGAGATCGAGCCAGACAGTGCTTCAGGACATAAACAACGGGCCGAGTCAGCAAGCTACGTGGACAGCGGCGTCCAACCAGAGCGTGCCACGCACGCCTTCGGAGCTGCCTATGATCTAGTCAGCACACACTGTTTAAATAGATAAATAGGGCTTTTTCCTATTCATTTAAATACCCTTAACTTCAAAAATACATAACTTTGTGTAGAAAAATCACAAAAATAAAATAAAAATACTATCTTGCTCAGTAAACAGAGGAGAATAATATGGAATAACTTTTAAACCCATCTGATGCATACAATAATTTTAATTAATTAAATACTATTTCGAATCATTTGATTCTCCATGTATATTGACATATCACCTTGACTTGAAATTTTAACATATTGTAGCCTCTGTAAGGGGAAATACTCTTTGATTTTTTCAAAGTCAGATGAGGTTCCTATGTAGAGATCTATATTTTCAAGTCATTTCACATCATTTACTTAAAATAATTATGGAAATTAGCATATTGGTTATTAAATCCCAAGAAAATCTTAGAAGGTCTACCATGAATAGAGAAACCTTTAAAAATAATATCATGGGTCAAGTCATTTAAAACATCCTGAAATTTTCCAAATACTAAACCACTGAAATAATTAATTTTGAAAAATATAAACATTTAAATGACTTGATTTTTTATCTCTACTATGATTTATAATCCAGAGGACTCACATAAAAGTTTCAAAATATTTTAAGTTCATTTAATAACTTAAATTCATTTTTAAAGATAAATACCACTCTTAGCACTTAAATGATTTTTTAAAAATCAAAATATAACTCAAAAAATGATGAAACTTAGTTTTTTGAGTTCACTGTAATCAGGGATATTTTCTAAAAATAAAATAATATTTAAGATAAAAATTTGGTTTTTAGCCTATTCTAATATTTAAATAATTAAAAATCTCATAAAAATCATAAAAATAATAAAACTCATGAAAATGTTTTAAATTGTTTCCTAATCACCTAAGAATAATTAGAATATTTTTCCTGATTTTCTAAATAAAGATATTGAATTATAAAACT
Organism: Phalaenopsis hybrid cultivar; assembly: GCA_002079205.1. Taxonomy (NCBI): domain Eukaryota; kingdom Viridiplantae; phylum Streptophyta; class Magnoliopsida; order Asparagales; family Orchidaceae; genus Phalaenopsis; species Phalaenopsis hybrid cultivar. The sequence continues at coordinate 120,218 of JXCR01126868.1, read as the reverse complement.
TAAAAAAATAATTTTTAAAAGGCTAAAAATGCGTTTTCACTAAAACAATTCCAATAAATTGATGAAAAATCAGAAAAATATAAAATTTGCTCTTATAAGTTCTTTGACCTTAGGGAGATTTTTCAAGAATACAAAACTTAATTTTAACCACTTAAAATATTTTATTTTTATTAAATAACCCAGAACTTAAAATAATTCTAGTAAATCACAGTATATTCAAAAAATTGTAAAATTTGATCCAAAGGTTCCTCTAGTCTAGTTTTACCTCCAGTAAAAATTTTAAGGGATTATAATTTACCTTGGTCAAGTTAGAAATTTTCTTTGAAAAATCTTATTTTTGTATTAAAATAATTATATAAATTAAAATAAATTTTGAAAAATCACATTTTCTCCTCTGATGTCTCAATTGACCCATGAAAGAGGTAGGATAAAAATTTTAAAGTCATTTGAATTGAATTTGACAAATTATGGAGTGTTAGAACCTTAGGGGCAAATGTGTCATTTTGGAAATCTTTCCTTAATTAACATTTAGGCATAATTCAAGGAGGGGAATGGGTAACCTCTAATCTTAATCAATTTATTTTATGCTTGAAATATAAAGGGGTTAATTGGTAGAAATCAATCCCACTTTCTTAATTAAGATTAATAAAATTTCTAAGTTAATCAAAATTTCAAAGCGAAACCAATCTTATTTTCTTAATTAAGACTAATAAATTCCTAAATTATTAAAATTTGTAAGTATATTATAATTAAATGATCCTGGACTTAGGGGTATGACTTTTGAAGCCAATAATTAATCAATTTAATACGCTTATGTTGACTTTCAAATAAAATTCAAATCATGAATANAGTGATTACTTGGAGGAAGATTTCATGGATGTCCATGTGATCGAAACCAGAGCTACCACATCTGCGCGTGAGACTCAACCTCACACGGAAGAGAATGCTATAGACGAACTGCTTAGAGCTATCCTCCTCAGGGATGAGCAAGTTGTTCTACTGGAGAAAAGAATAGAAGAGATGACTGCAGGCCATGGCCACCATTCAGGGGCAATCACAAGCACCGCGATTGGCTTCCCCAGAAATTAACCAGCCAGAAATCATACACATCACAGACGAAAGAAGGGAGGCTACTTCGACAGACAAAGAAGAATAATCAAAGAAGGATTCTCCATCAAGTGTCATGCCAGAAAAAGAGTTCAAGCAAATGGTTGAACAAGTGCGGGACGCCTTAGCCCAATCCAAGGGTGGTGCGTCAATTTTAAAGGGTAGACCTTATCTGGAGGAATTTGATGCCGTGCCTTTCCCCAAGGGCTTTGTAACCCCAAACTTCAAGATATTCGATGGGACTGGAAATCCCAGACAGCACATAGCACATTTTCGAGCCAATTGTGGAAACACAAGGAATAGCGAAGCTCTACTCTGCCAGCAGTTCATTAGTAGCTTGTCAGGGATCGCTTTAGACTGGTACGGTGACCTGCCCAACGGGTCAGTTAAAACATTTTCTGAGTTGGAACAGTTATTTGTGAAAATATTTGCTGGAGCGCAGCATCATGTGTCTATTGGAGAACTCATGATGGAGAAGCAGACGCCTAGTGAAACCTTGACAGACTATATTTTGAGGTGGAGAAACCTTAACATGAAGTGTGAACCTCAGCTACAGGAACATCAAGCGATTGAGATTCTACTCAAAAGCAATCATAGGCCAGCAGCTTTCATGCTTAAGGGACTCACCATCAAATCTTTCAAGAAGCTACTCAGTAAAGTCAGCAGTCTGCAAGAAGAAATGAAGCACACGGAGCCACATGAAAAGGCTAAGGTAACCAGAGTACTTAAAAAGAAATTAGGGGTAGTCGCAACTGTCGACAAAGGAAAGCAGCCGATAAAGATATATGCAGAAGATCATCAGCACTCCTCTTCACAGTATTCTCAGAGAGGGCAGTCAATCCAACCAATGACCGTCTCAGGAGGGATCACCCCGAACAACGGGTAAAAGAATATCCCTGTTGGAGCGACAGAAAGTTGTTTATTCCTTCAAAGATGAAGTTGTACCTAAGATATTCAAAAGTTTGATGAATAAATTAGAATTCAAACTGCCTGATCCGAAGAAACCCAAAGAGGTGGATAGGAAGAATGAACCTAATTATTGCCCATACCATCGGTTGCTTGGGCACACTATTGACATGTGTTTCATCTTTAAAGATTGGCTGGAGAAGAGCCTCAAAGAAGAGAATATTAAAATCTCGAAGGAATATTTGAGAGAACCTGAAAAGGGTTCCGTAAACATGATTTCAGCTGAGCCAATCTCCCCAATTGATCCATATGTCGGAACAGATGGATGGAGTACAACTTAGGATTAACTCAAGAGGGTCCTCAATCAAATGCAGGATTCATCAAAACAAGCTTCTACATATACCAAAGAAGGATGGAATGAGGTATGGAGTAGATAGTCCAAGAAGATACTGAACAAGCTACAGTCTGCATCAAAACAAGCCTCCATTCAGAGTTCGCAGCATACCGAGCCCGAGATGAAGATTTCACCAGAAAATCCGTCATCACCCAGGACAAAGAACAAGAAAAAAAGAGAGTCACTGCCAAGATTAATAGCACGGGGGGTAGGATAGGGGTTGCCTCTACTAGATTGGTTGTCTCGGATTCGAGGAAGAAAGTCCTCTAGCCCTTGACTTTGTATGATTATCTTTTTGTCCCTCCGGGGTCTTATGAATATAATGGTTGTGATTTAGGCTTGTATGATTATCTTTTTGTCCCTCCGGGGTCTTATGAATATAATGGTTGTGATTTCGGATATTTTTTGACTATTTCTGGTAATAATTTTTGTCCCTCCGGGGTCTTATGAATATAATGGTTGTGATTTCGGCTACATTTTGACTATTTTTGTCCCTCCGGGGTCTTATGAATATAATGGTTGTGATTTCGGCTACGTTTTGACTATTTCTACTAATAACGTGACTGATTATAACCAAGCTGGTTGCGATCTCGATCCTCAAAATGATCCTCAAAACGTACTTGAGTCCAATGAACTTGTTGTCAAGTCTAAAGAAGAGATCAATGATATCACCTACGACAGCACCGATAACGAAGATTCAACTCTCGAGCGTCAAGATGCACCACTCGCCATCAACTTAGATCTTACCAACATAGAGGAAAAGACACTAGAAGATTCAACAATGATATCTCAAGAAGAAGAAATCACATAGGTCAACTTAAGGAGCGGAAAGGTATTACCACCAAGAACAGCTCCAGCAGATAAAAGAAAACAGATCATGACTCGAGAAGAGATACCCCCACCTCTGCCAGTGGAAAAGTCGCATAATCAAGATAAAATTGGAGGACCATACAAACTAGATTACAACGTCCTAGCTCATCTTAGGAATTTGCATGCCTAATTAAGCATCTACGACGCTCTGATCCTGTCAAAGGAGATGAGAGAGTCTCTGGTTACAGCTTTGCTAGATCCAGAAATTTGTTTAGCTCAGTTGGCTAGCACATCCTTAGATGAAGTTTGCTCTTTGAAAGAACAGTCAGGGGAAGCCTTTACAGACGAAGACTTGCTGCTCGGTACCGCCGACCACAACCGTCTGCTCTACATCTTCGTCAACATTGGCAGATTTGTGTTATCCAGAGTTTTAATGGATCCTAGAGCATCTCTTAACTTGATGAGTCTATGGACATTAGCATATTTAGACTTCGACATTCAGGAGCTCATCCCCGATAAGATGATGTTAGAGGATTCAACCAAAAGGGAGAAAGAGCCCTTGGATCAATCTCATTACTTATGAAGGTTGGAGAACTTGTAACAACCGTTAAATTTCATATCATCGATGCCGAGACCTCTTTTAACGCCCTGTTGGGTCAATCATCTCTACATCAGTGCATTAAATACCGCAAAGATGGTCAAGAAAATTGCATCAAGGGAGACCTACAACCGTTTTCAGTGCATGAAGATGTTGCCTACTACGCGACTCCAAAGAAGACTGTCTTCTCACACGAGATTTTGACAAACAAAGATAAATATTCAGAGAGGTCACAAAAAGAAGGCCATACAACTCCGCTTCAACGACCTTCTACCACTCCCCTACAACGAGTTGGTGGAGGTTCTTCTAGTTCACGCAACCCGAGGTCGAGGCCTCCCTTACAACGAGTTGGTGGAGGTTCTTCTAGTTCACGCACCCGAGGTCGAGGTCGGGGATTGGGGATGCGGAGAGGAAAGATCAATTTAATTGTTGAACGGACTAGGCCAACTATCAACATTGGTGATGAAGACAGTTCTGAAGATGAAGTAATAATGACAAAATTGAACGGACTAGGCCAACTATCAACATTGGTGATGAAGACAGTTCTGAAGAAGAGGTAATGATAACAAAACAGAAGAAGCCTCAGTACGAGATTTCCCTAGAAGATATAGAGAGAAATGAATATGAAACAATGTATGATCGGATAAACCACTATGTGAATACTATGACCCTCACACCGATTCTCCCTCAAAAGGTTGAGAGTTTTGAGGTCAAGGAAGTCCATAGTGTTGGTTCAAATCCGATCAAGTTTTATCGCTCTTCTACCTCTACTGAGCTTGAAAAACATGTAAATTAGGATGTTGATGCTAATGAATTAGTGGAATTGCCTTTTAAATATTTCTCGCCTTGTGTTCAAAAGTTAATTCAACAGGGACACTTACCAAAACAAATGTCAAAAGATAAATTTCAACTCTTTGAAAAGTTGTGGAATCTAAAAGACGAACTCCCAATTCAAAAGCAGGTCTCGGATTTGGTACAGTTGGACCAGTCGATGATTCTGAATTTTGCATGGTTGTTACTAATGAGTCAGAAGAGGATTGCCTCGATGGAGAGGATGACTCTACCGATCAACCAATAGAAGATGCCCCACCATAATTTGAAGAAGAATTTAAATCCACTATCGATGAATTGAAAGAGATTAACCTCGGGACTGAAGAACGACCCCGACCTACATTTATAAGTTCTCTACTTAATGACGAAGAATCTGCAGAACTGGTCAAACTATTAGCAGAATTCAAAGATTGCTTCGCGTGGAGCAATGATGAAATGCCACGACTGTCGGCAGAGGTTGCAGTCCATAAACATGGGGTGGACAAGAATGTAACCCCGGTAAAACAAGCTCCCAAGAGAATGCGCCTCGAAGTAGAACAACAAGTCATCACCGAGGTAAAGAAGTTGATAGATGCTTTGTTAAAGAAGAGCAGTACCCCACGTGGTTAGCCAATATTGTACCAGTTAAAAAGAAAAATAGACAGATCTGCGTTTGCGTCGACTTCAGAGACTTGAACAATGCATGTCCAAAAGACGAGTTCCCACTACCTATACCGAAGATGATGGTGGACATCGCTTCAACACATGAAATTTTCTCCTTCATGGACGGATCGTCGGGGTACAAAAATATCAAGATGAACCCCGAGGATGCAGCACTTACAGCTTTCAGAATATCGATTGGAATCTTCTGCCACACAGTGAAGCCGTTCGGCCTAAAGAACGCCGGAGCAACATATCAGCGTGCAATGACGAAGATCTTTGACGACCATATTCACAATCAAGTAGAATGCTACGTGGATGATCTGGTCATCAAAAGCAAACGAAAAATAGACCATTTGTATGATTTGAGGATTGTGTTTGAACGGTTACGACGATATAACCTTAAAATGAATCCCATAAAGTGCGCCTTTGGCGTTACCTCCGAGAAAATTTCTAGGATTCGTTGTCTGTCATCGGAGAATCGAGATCGACTCGGATAAGATTAAAGATATCTTGGAAATGCCTCCCCCTAGAACCTTGAAACAACTACGTTCCTTCCAGGGGAAGTTGACATATCTGAGATGCTTTATTTCTAATCTCTCAGGTAGGTGCAGCCTTTCTCGGCATTAATTAAAAAGGACGCCAAATTTATTTGGGAAGAGAAATGCCATCGAGCCTTTGAGGACGTTAAACAGTATTTAATGAAACCACCTGTTTTGGCATCCCCTATCCCAGGGAAACCGTTGATATTTTATATCGCGGCTTTAGATGACTTTCTTGGAGCCATCTTAGCCCAAGTCAATGAGGAGGGAAAAGAAAATGCTCTCTACTACTTGAGTCGTCGTCTAATACCGACGGAGGTAAGGTATCCACCTATTGAGAAGCATTATCTAGTGCTAATTTTTGCCGCTCAAAAACTTAGACATTACATTCTTTTCTCATAAGATCACCCTAATTTCGAAAGTTAATCCATTGCAATATTTGATGACCCGACCAACACTCTCCGGACGTTTAGCGAGATGGTCAATGATCTTATTGCAGTTTGATATAACTTTTGTGCCCCTCTGTGCTATTAAGGGATAGATTTTAGCAGATTTTCTCGCTGCACACCCACTGCCAGCTGGGTCCTCTCTCAACGACGAGTTACCAGACGAGCAGATACTACAGATGGAATTTTCCAGTGCGCAGCGCTGAGAAATGTACTTCGACGGTGCTTCATCAGCCAGAAAAAATAAGGGATCAGGCACAGTTACACCAGGCAAGGCAGGGATCGGTTTGATCTTTATTACACCAGATAAAGGTATATTGAGGTTTTTGTACCACCTGACGGAGCCATGTACCAACAATGAAGCAGAGTATGAAGCCTTAATCGCCGGATTGGAATTGGCAATTTCGATGGATATAACGAACATCGCCATTTATAGCGACTCTCAACTTGTCATCCAGCAAATCGCTGGACAATACAGAATTCTAAAACCAAGATTAGCAGAATACCATCTGTACACGATGAAGCTCTTGGAGCAGATTCCTGAGGTGACTTTCTACCGGATTCCTCTGGGAGATACTGCTCATGCCGACGCTTTAGCAAAACTCGCTAAGGAAATTGCGTGTCCCCCAGAGGATTCCATCGAAGTCACGGTGCAAGGAATACGAGTCTTGTCTCGAAGCGGCTTCGAAACCCTACACAAACTCGAAAAAGAAGAAATCGTGAATACAGTTACAGACATCAACAAAGATTGGCGCAAGTCATTAATAAAATATTTACGTACTGGAAAGCTGCCAGATGACAAGTCTGAGGCACACCACATCACAAGAAGGGCCATGTCTTATGCCAGGGTGGGAATTGTTCTTTACAGAAGATCGTTCGACCAAATGTAACTACGGTGTTTGAGCAGAGCCGAGGCACAAAATATTGTCAAAGAAGTACATGACGGATTGTGTGGCGCTCACCAGTCGGGACCGAAAATGAAAATGAAGATTAAAAGACTCAGATATTATTGGCCAGCGATGATGTCCGATTGCGCGGATACCGCCAGAAGATGTCACCAACGCCGGGTGCATGGGGTGGTCTTACACCAGCCTCCAAATGTGCTACACCCAACTGTTGCCTCGTGGCCATTCGAGTGTTGGGGCACGGGCATAATAGGTCCGAGAGACCCTCCATCTTCTAAAGGACAAAGATTCATACCTGCCGCTACAGATTACTTTTCCAAATGGACAGAGGCAGTACCGTTACGTGAGGTTACGACACAGCACGTCCTTCAATTTTTCAAAAGCCAAATCGTCGGAGTACCGCAAAGAACNATTTTGTTCGGAAAAGAAATCAATATAATCGGCCCTGGTGAATTCAGAGGAGCTGTAGAGATTCCTCTTCCAGTTGGTTCACTACTTGTTTTGAAGGGCAATGGTGCAGACATTGTCAAGCACTGCATTCCAAGAGTATGACACCGTGGGGTGTCCGTGACCTTCCATAGAATGGATGACAGTAAGATACCATATGGATTCCAGCAAGACTCGGAGTTGGAAGAACTGTTTCCTTNGGAGAGTCTCGAGGGAAAACGATTGGAAGCGCAGCAACATTTGGAGCTCTACCAGGCGAAGATGGTACAAGCTCATGACAAATTGGTCCGCCCAAGGACATTCAAAATTGGTGACCTCGTACTCGTGCTCAAAAGACGTATTCTTGCTCGTCGCAAAATAGGCGGAAAATTCGAGCCAACTTGGGAAGGACCATTTGTCGTTGAGAAGTTTTATACAAGAGGAGCCTACCAGTTAGTGGACTTCCGGCGTGAAAGACCCATGTTACCGATAAATGGACAATACTTGAAGACCTTTTACACGACCTGATGCTGCTTAATGTCTCTTACCTCTGCTCGCTTTTGCTTGCTTTGAAACTTTCAAAACTTGATTATTTTAGGGTTATCTATATGGCCATATGTCTATGACCGGGTCCAAATTTTGTAATTTACCCCATACATAATGAAAATTTTGAGGAAATTTTTTTGAACTTTACACGTTCTCTCTTCTACTTCTTGATTTAAAATTCTATTAAATTAAAACAAAATTCACACATAAAATGAGTAATCATTTTCACCAAAACAAACTGAAATTTACTTTAATAAATACTCTGTTCTGTTCTTGTTCATGCCAAACTTCGGCCCACTGACGTTTCTTTCTGTCGTCTGCAGAAAAAAATGTCAGGACAGAGGCTGATCTTTGCTTTCCAGGACGGCTGGAACCTTGCACTGAATGAAGAGATGGCATCACAAGGAGGTGTCATGGATTTCAACCAGATTGAAATGGACTACGACGGTCCGCTAATGGGCGTGGTCAGCAAGGAAGAAAAGAAAGGACTACCCTCACTGTTGAGGGTGACCACTCAAAACGATGCATCACATAAGGGTAAAAACGTGATGGTAGAACAAGTTCCGATGGAGGGGCCCAGCCGACTGCCCTCCATGATAGCTACTCTGGCGAGGGGCTTAATAGATGCCCATAGTGAACAACTACTAAATACTCCGCTCCGCAGAACACAACGCAGAAATGCGAGCCGAAAGAAACAAAGAGCCTTCTTACGACAGGAGCGCAAGCGCCAAAGAAACAAAAATAGTTTTCTTACCCCCATTCCGGAGGGACATATCTACAATCCAGAGCTGAGAGAAACTTCTGCCAGCCTGCCCACTACAGATGAAGAATTGGGATTTCTGACAGGATCAGCTGTATACCCGGTCCCAGATATCTTGTGCAGAGGTTGCCCAACATGCAACGTCGAGATACCAGCCAGGACATCAGTCACGGGCGCATTTGTAGAATGCCCGAACTGCAACATTTTACATCTACAGCGTTTCAGTACCTTAGACGAGTACACTGCCAGCACCAACGAGTCTCAGACTTCAGATTTTGTGGCAAACGAGTCGTATGTCCCACTGTGGACAGATAAATGCGCATCGCGGAGCCCAGGATTATACATCCCGCTTGAGGTTGAATCTCATATTCCGGATCGGCCAGCACCAGTTTAGATTCTTACCGAGGCCTGGAGAAAANTTGCAACATTAATTGAGGCCAATTGACTAGGCTATGGGTTCAATTTGGTGAGATTAAGTCATATGATCAAAAATTGGGGTTTTGACCCAAATCAGAATTGGGTTCAAATCACGGACCAATTGAGATTGGATTTGATTTATTTTGGTCATATAAAAAGTGAATTTGTGTAAATTGGGCTCAAATCATGGACCAATTGAGCTTGTATTTGGTTTATTTTGGTCATATGAAAAGTGAATTTGAGTTTAGGATTGGATGCTTGGATTTGGTTTAGTTTGGTCATATCAAAAGTGAATTTGAGCTTAGGATTGGAATTGGGTCAATTGAGATCAAATTGATGGACATTTGAGTTGGATTTGGGGAAATTTGGATCTTTAAAGACAATTAAGATCAAATTGATAGACATTTGAGATGAATTTGGGGAATTTTGGGTCTTTAAAGGGTAATTTGGGGATTTTTGGTAAACATGGTCAAATTGGCCAAATTGGGTCATGTAGTAGTTAAAAGAAATATTTGGGATTTATTGGGATTTTATGGGAATTTTTGGAATTTTGGGATTTTGGGTCAAAAGAAGGGTATTTTGGTAATTAGGGGGGTGTTTTAGGGGTAAAAGGCCAAGATGGGTATTTTAGTAGAGTTGAGGTACCAATCATCACCAATAAGCCATGAACCAAAGGAAACCCCATTTGGGGTCCTCTACATAGTGGTCTTAGCCAAACCATAGCCCTAGGGCTAGTAGGTTTAGGGGACCGGGACCAATGGAAACCCCATTTTGGGTCCTCTATATAGTGGTCTTAGCCAAACCATAACCCTAGGGCTGGTAGGTTTAGGGGGTGCCATGGACCAAAGGAAACCCCATTTTGGGTCCTCTACATAGTGATCTTAGCCAAACTATAGCCCTAGGGCTAGTAGGTTTAGGGGACATCTTATATGAGTACCCAAAAGATCAAGGGATCTAGGCTAGAAATTTGAGTTCAGGGTTGTGAGTGATTGTGAGTGAAGATAAGTGTAGTGAGTAAAGATCAAGGGATCTAGGCTAGAAATTTGAGTTCAGGGTTGTGAGTGATTGTGAGTGTAGAGAATGGTCAAGGGATCTAGACTAGAAGTTTGAGTTCAGGGTTGTGAGTGAATGTGGGTGTAGATGAGAGTTGGGATCTAGGCTAGAAATTTGAGTTTAGGGTTGTGAGTGATTGTGAGTGTAGATGAGTGTAGATGAGTGCCTTAGCTCCATACCAACACCCAAGGTCAATCCTAAGGTTCAGCTCCTAAGGGTAGCTCATCTTGAGTTTCCCCCACAGTGACCCCACCTACTAAATATTTAGAGGTTGAGAGCAATATGTGAAACTTCAAGTTGAGTAAAGAAGAGGGTAGAATTTATAATGGTGAGGGTTCCATGTCTAGTTTTCTAGGAATAGTCAACAAGAAAAGTCCTATGGCTAGACCAGGCTACTAAAGAGGAAAAACTAAACCTCAACAAAAAATGAGGTCAACAAATGGATTCCCAATAGGTGTGGTGTGCTGGGCAAGCACACCGCGCGTATTGGCTTTTACCGACGAGATCAACAAAAACCAATACAAACTCCTAAGTTAGCAAACCTCGGAATTATGTGTAGAGTTGTGTGTGTGATTTGTTTCTGCTGGTGAATTAGCAGATTGTGTGCTTAATCAAATCGAGAAGTAGGGACTCTCGCTGGGGATCAGAGAGTAGATTTTGAGTAATGAATTTTCAGGTATTCATAAAGGATGGGAATCTATGTAAGTGCTGACCCCGATGTGGGAATTGAAATTCAAATATCAACTCAAAAAGAGGGAGAGAGAGAGTCGGAGAGGACTGATTCAGAAGTGAGAATTGAAATGTAGGTCAATTCTCAAAAGAGAGCGTCGGAATGTGGTCCGACCTCAAATGTGAAGAATCAGAATTTAGGACTGATTCGGAAGTGAGAATTGAAATGTTGGTCAATTCTCAAACGAAAGTGTTGAAGTGAGAATTGAAATGTAGGTCAATTCTCAAAAGAAAGTGTCGGAATGTAAGGTCCGGCCAATGTAATGAATCAGAAATGTAGGACTGATTCGAAAATGAGAATTGAAATGTAGGTCAATTCTTAAACAATAGTGTCAGAATGTAGGGTCCGACCTTAAATGTGAAGAACCAGAAAGGTATAACTGATTCGAGATCGAAATCAAAATGTAGGTCAATTCGCAAAAGAAGGTATCAGAATATAGGGTCCGACCTCAAATGTGAAGAACCAGAAAGGTAGGACTGATTTAAGAATGAGAATTGAAATGTAGGTCAATTCTCCAAAGAAGGTATCAGAATATGAAGGGTTCGACCTCAAATGTGAATAACTAGAAAGGTAGGTCTGATTCAAAAATGAGAAGCAAAATGTAGGTCAATTCGCAAAAGAGGGTGTCAGAGTATAGGGTCCGACCTCAAATGTGAAGAACCAGAAAGGTAGGACTGATTCAAGAATGAGAATTAAAATGTAGGTCAATTCGCAAAAGAGGGTGTCAGAGTATAGGGTCCGACCTCAAATGTGAAGAACCAGAAAGGTAGGACTGATTCAAGAATGAGAATTAAAATGTAGGTCAATTCTCCAAAGAAGGTATCGGAATATAGGGTCCGACCTCAAATGTGAAGAACAAGAAAGGTATGACTGATTCAAGAATGAAAATTAAAATGTAGGTCAATTCTCCAAAGAAGGTATCGGAATATAGGGTCCGACCTCAAATGTGAAGAACCAGAAAGGTAGGACTGATTCAAGAATGGGAATTGAAATGTAGGTCAATTCTCCAAAGAAGGTATCGAAATATAGGGACCGATCTCAAATGTGAAGAATCAGAAAGGTAGGACAGATTCAAGAATGAAAATTGAAAGGTAGGTCAATTCTCCAAAGAAGGTATCAGAATATAGGGTCCGATCTCAAATGTGAAGAACCAGAAAGTTAGGACTGATTCAAGAATGAGAATTGAAATGTAGGTCAATTCTCCCAAGAAGGTATCAGAATATAGGGTGCGATCTCAAATGTGAAGAACCAGAAAGGTATGACTGATTCAAGAATGAGAATCAAAATGTAGGTCAATTCTCCAAAGAAGGTATCAGAATATAGGGTCCGACCTCAAATGTGAAGAACTAGAAAGATAGGACTGATTCAAAAATGAGAATTGAAATGTATGTCAGTTCTCCAAAGAAGGTATCAGAATATAGGGTGCGATCTCAAATGTGAAGAACCAGAAAGGTAGGACTGATTCAAAAATGAGAATTGAAATGTAAGTATCAACCCGAAGATTAGAGAATTGAAATTTAGGTATCAATTCAAAGATAAGAGAATGAGTATTTAGGTACTGATTTGAAGATGTGATTTGAAATTTACAAAGAGCTTGTGATGTTGAATTTGTGGTAGTGTGTCATGTGGAAATGTTGATCTTGAAGAAGATTTGTAGAGCTTCGTGGAGTTATGTGCAGAATGTGAAATTCTACGAGGATGTGTAGAAAGTTAGTGTAGATAACGATGGTTGTGCCGCGCGCACAAAGAGTAGAAAATTCCGAAAACGGAAGTATCCACTCAACTAGTTTGTTTTATTTTCCTGTTATTTTTGTCACAATTGATTTTTTTTCAAAAATGTGTTTTTAAAGTTTTAATTTCAATTGGTTGATTTTCAAAAGAAATTTATTTTGTTATTTATTTATTACAATTATCTTTTATTTGTGTTTTATTTGAAAATTTGTCGTTTCGTTCTCTGTTCATTAGAACTCCGCGGCTTTTATCCATAGCACAAAAAGGCAATTGACAAAAAGGCACAACATGAGAGAAATTTCCATTAATCTGCTTCAATAAGGATGCAACAGATCAAACATAGGCTAATGCCTCAAAAA
>JXCR01126868.1:82099-104328 GCA_002079205.1 Phalaenopsis hybrid cultivar | reverse complement strand
TACTTAAAACTTAACCCTCTAATTAAGACACTCACCTAGGTCTTAAAGGGCTTAGTGGTGACTTAGGCTAAATAAAAAAAATTGACTAAATGAGGATTAGAGAAATAAACATAATTAAATCAAACATCCTTGACACACCACTAAGCCCAATTAGGATTAAAATTTGGCTAAGTGTCCAAATTACACTCACTTGCCCCTTCAATGGTCTTCACCCACATAATTCTTAAATTGAATGATAAGTGATAATTACCCTATTCTTAGGGATAATTGGGACATCAATGTTCACTGAGCATTAAGGGTATTTATAGGATGAACCATTAAGCAACATAATAAGTTTAAGTGGACTCGAGGCTTTTCACCAGTTGGTGAGAGGGAGGCATGGACCTTCCCTCCTAACTTGTTGGATACCTCAGAGGCCTATTAAACTTAATATTCTTTGCTCAATGGAATTATTCTTAATTAAAATTTTAAGGACCCACCAAAATACAACATAGAGTTAGGAAAACCACTCAGAACTCCACTTTTTCTGCTCTTCATAAATGCCCTCACATGCATTTTCGAGTTTCAGGTGGTGGAACGAGAAGACTCGCTAAGTACATTTTTACAGTTTATAGTACCGTCTTTCTTCTGCCTTTTCCTTACATGTTTCATGCTTGAATTTACCTACATAAACTTGCATGTTAACTATAACCAAAACCAAAATTAAAATCAACCAAGATAAAATTCACCGCCACAACATTCAAGATATAAAACAACTCAAAATTTAATCACAAACATCACACAAAAACTACAACTTCAACTTAATTAAGACTCTATCAGACAAAATTTAATCACAAACATCACACAAAATACAACTTCAACTAAATTAATTGTCTCTATTGGAAAATCGGGAACCCCTCGGAGGAGGTAACCTACGGTTGCTAACGAGGCCATCTCTATTGGAAGATCGGGAACCCTCAACACAAAACTGACACTTCAACTAAATTAAAACGTCTCTATTGGAAGATCGGGAACCTTCGGAGGAGGTAACCTACGATAAATATTGTCTCTATTGGAAAATCGGGAACCCCTCGGAGGAGGTAACCTACGGTTGCTAACGAGGCCATCTCTATTGGAAGATCGGGAACCCTCGACACAAAACTAAAATTGCAACTAAATTAAGACGTCTCTATCGGATGATCGGGAATCCCTCGGAGAAGGTAACCTACGGTTGCTAACGAGGCTTCCCACGGTCTAAATGAAATTATGGAACTCATTAATTAACCTACGGTTGCTAACGAGGCTTCCCACGGTCTAAATGAAATTATGGAACTCATTAAGTAACCTACGGTTGCTAACGAGGCTTCCCACGGTTTAAATGAAATTATGGAACTCATTAAGTTGGGTTTCGAGGCTTCCCACGGTTTAAATGAAATTATGGAACTCATTAAGTTGGGTTTGATAAATTCATTCAGGCTTCCCACGGTTTAAATGAAATTATGGAACTCATTAAGTTGGGTTTGATAAGTTCATTTTGCTCATTAAGTTGGACAACTTCAACTAAATTAATACGTCTCTATTGGAAGATCGGGAACCCCTCGGAGGAGGTAAATACGGTTGCTAACGAGGCTTCCCACGGTCTAAATGAAATTATGGAACTCATTAAGTTGAGTTTCGTAAGTTCATTTGCTAAATGAAAGTATGGAACTCATTAAGTTGAGTTTAGTAAATTCATTTGGACTAAGTGAATCCATGAAATTATGGAACTCATTAAGTTGAGTTTAGTACTTCAACCAAATTAAGACGTCTCTATCGGATGATCGGGAATCCCTCAGAGGAGGTAACCTACACTTCAACTAAATTAAAAGGTCTCTATTGGAAGATCGGGAACCCCTCGGAGGAGGTAACCTACGAACTAAATTAAAACGTCTCTATCGGAAGATCGGGAACCCCTCGGAGGAGGTAACCTACGGTTAACTAAATTAAAACGTCTCTATCGGAAGATCGGGAACCCCTCGGAGGAGGTAACCTACGGTTAACTAAATTAATATGTCTCTATTGGAAGATCGGGAACCCCTCGGAGGAGGTAACCTACGGTTTAACGAGTTTTCCCACGGTCTAAATGAAACTATGGAACTCATTAAGTTGAGTTTAGTAAGTTCGTTTAATTAAAACGTCTCTATCGGAAGATCGGGAACCCCTCGGAGGAGGTAACCTACGGTTGCTTAGAGGCTTCCCACGGTTTAAATGAAATTATGGAACTCATTAAGTTGAGTTTAGTAAGTTCATTTATACTAAGTGAATCCAATAGAAAATAGTGGTGCCGGAACGAGGGAATCATAGGATCCTAACCACGACACTAAGTGAATCCAATAGAAAGTAGCGGTGTCGGAACGAGGGAACCGTAGGATCCTAACCGGTGTTCACCCTAATCAACTTTAACATGCCCCCATAAAATTTAAAGAACTTCAACCATAAGGCCACCTGATTTGACATAACTTTAATATGCCCTCTATAAAATTTAAAGAACTTCAACCATAAGGCCACCTGATTTGATATTATAACATATGCCCTCATAAAATTTAAAGAACTTCAACCATAGGGCCACCTGATTTGATGTTATAACTTCACACATTAGATAACTCAAACTTGTCACGGCAAGGATCTTGGAGCTAGCTTGGTGGGCAGCACGACCATCTTCAACAGTAAAACATATCTTCACCAGCTAAAGCAATCTTCCTTCCTTAGACTTTAACAACAAAGCCATAGGACTTCGAGGTTGCCTGCTTATGCAACGTAAATCCTCACCTTATCTTTAGGCCTTTGCATGGCCCTGCTATACAATAGAAGCCTTAACTCGTCTTAGGATTCTGAGGTTGTCCTTTGTCACGACCTAAACCCTCACATCTTCCAGGCTATTTGTGTGATCATTTCACACGAATGTAAGCCCTAACTAATAAAATTGGCAGGATGAAACACCTAAATATTTCTCCTCAAAATTGAAGCCAAACATGAGGATAAGGGAAGTCACCGAGGTTCTCCTCTGGATCCATGACAACCCCTAGTTCTTCTTCCTTTGGATTTTACAATAAAATGTTCCAAATTTGAATCAATCTCCTTTCAAACCTCTACATCCAATTTCGTTGAAGAGTCCTACCCTTTGAAATTCCTTGAAGATAATATTTCTTGATTTTTATCGGGTCTCATTGAAAAGTCCTACCCTTTGAAACTCCTTGAAGATAATATTTCCTGATTTTTATCGAAACATTGAAAAGTCCTACCCTTTGAAACTCCTTGAAGATAATATTTCTCCTGATTTTTATCGAGGTTGGAGTCCTACCCTTTGAAATTCCTTGAAGATAATATTTCCTGATTTTTATCGAGAGTCTTCTAAGTATTTCTTAATTTTTATCGAGAGTCTTCTTAGGTGTCCCACCCTTTGAAATTCCTTGAAGATAATTTTTCTTGATTTTTATCGAGAGTCTTCTTAAATGACTTTGGCCATTTAAGATGTAATTAAATATAGGGGCTTGCCCTTATAGGAAGCATGTCCGAACNTTTTCTTAAGTGACTTTGGTCATTTAAGATGTAATTAACTATAGGGTCTTGCCCTTATAGGAAGCATGTCCGAACCCAGCTTAATATAAACCCTATTTAATCCTTTATATTAAATAGTNACTTGTCGGCAAATGCAAAGGTTTCGCAGACCAAACGTACGTCATACTTTCCTTAGTTTATTGTGATCGAGCTTTGTGTTTATCCTTCGGGATAGATACATGATTTGAGGTACAGTGCTCTTTCATTTTAAACTACAAAAATTTATCCTTTGGGATAGATACAGGATTTGAGGTACAGTGCTCTTTCATTTTAAACTATGAAAAATTCGGGATAGATACAGGATCTGAGGTACAGTGCTCTTTCATTTTAAACTATGAAAAATATGGAGTCAGTTTGATTTCATACTTCAATGTCCTTCCGAAGCGTGCGAAGGGATTTCGATTCCGACAGCTTCTTACGGGTAACCCCACAAACCAACCCGAAATAACGCCGACAATGTTTATTTTCATTTTCAACATTACTTAAATTGCAAGACATTTTGCTAAAATGGTTTATCGCCTTTTGTTATTTTTTAATTTTTATAATAGTCCTTTCTAACTCAGAATCGTAAGGTATTAAAACTTCATATCTTACACTACACATAAACAAACACAACAAGTAATTAAAATAAGCAAACACATTAAAATATGAAAATATTTGAACTAAACTATAAATGCCTTTTTTTAGTTAAAAAATAAAAATAATTTAAATTATAAAATAACTTACTACAATTTTTCATTACTTCCCCGACAACAGCGGCAAAAACTTGATGCGGGGTGGATTTAGCGTGTTAATTCTAAAAGTATTTTTCATATATAATAGTAAATATGCAATTTAATCCCAAAAATATAATTTTAGTGAAAATTTTTTTATCTTTTAAAAATCTTTAAACTGCTAAATCCCCTTAATAATAATGCAAGTATATATATCGCTTAAGGAATAAAGGGCTTCAATAGAGTCCTAGAGATCGATCTCACAAGGAAGTTGAAGATGCTTATAAGTAAATTCTTAAGATTATAATGTAAACTAATTTTAAACTATNTTCTTGTGTTTATCCTTCGGGATAGATACAGGATTTGAGGTACAGTGCTCTTTCATTTTAAACAATGAAAAACATGGGGTCAGTTTGATTTCATACTTCAATATTCTTCTGAAGCGGGCGATGGGATTTCAATTCCAGCTACCGACCACTTCTTACAGGCAACTCCCCACAAACCAACCCAAAATAACGCCAACACAATCTTAATCCTCCTCCTCATCATCATCATTAGTTCCATCGCTATCCTTAAAAGTTACATGCTCATAATTAGGATATTTTGGATATGAAGGGAATTCCACTCCTTGATTACCCTTTATGAGGCTCTCCAAAGATGAGTGAAATTTCTCATCATAATCACTTTGTCTTCTGACATATCCATATATATGATCTACAAAATTTTCTAAATTTTGTACCTTATCTTCAGTAAAATTGATATCATCCATCATACTCTTCAACAATTGATCCTGAGATGTAGTAGGCTGACCTCTGGATGTGGATGGTCTCAAGGTAGATGGTCTAGATATATAAGCATCGAACATTGCAATTGCATAACTCCGTGAAAATCCTTCTCTTTAGCCAAAAATAGAGTCATCCGAATATGATTTCACATTCACACTAGTAATGGGCATGAGAGGTTGCAACATTTTTTCGCAACTATCATATTTAACTCCTGCTTGCTCACACAAAGAAAAGATTAAGGAAGCAAATCCCAAACCTGCAGTAGTAGCAGCAAAAGAAGAACTGATGATAGTATGATAGATAAGTGCCCCAATGTTGATATGCTTAAAATGCTGAATACAATAATTTAACTTCACTCTTTCTATAGTAACTTCATTGAGATGATTGGTCAGCGGTAGACGAGCTTAAATAAAATAATGCAATGCCTTTGAGGTGGAATTTAACTTTGAAGTGGAAAATTTTACTCACCTTTCATTTATAATCTTACAGAGTCCACTTTCAATAGTCAAATATGAAATAATCTCATCCAACTCCATCTCAGTAATACTATAGTTTGAGCAAAAACACAAAGTATTGTGGGGCAACTTGTAAAACATGTGAATCACCTCAGGCAAAAATGGTATTGATTTTCCTCTGACCATAACTTATACTTCTTCTGCCTCTGGGAGATTAGCGTAAAACTAATAAACTATAGAAATCACCGCTACAACAGACAAATAACATAATCATTCCCACTGTCGACGAACAATTAAATCTTCAATAGGTCTTCCCAAATTTTTAAAATATCTCTCCAGTATAAGTTTTTGTAATTGCAGAGCATCACTATTCCGATCTTGAGATTTTGAACTCACAAATTTACTCAAATTGAAATGGGACTTCCCCTTGCTCCTCTTCATTCTTGGTGCCAATTTTAAAAAAATTCAAAAATTCTAAAATAAATCCATTAATCAAGTCTAAACTACTAAACTCAACTCCTACAAGTTTAAACTACAATTTCTATGTAATTTTCATAGATTTTTCTCCACTTTTCAGCATGAATAGTGATTTTTGGGTTTCTCTAAATATACTCAAAATACACGGTGAAAATCCAAAATATCTACATAGAAGTGAAGCTCTTACCTCAAGAAATCCAAATCTAGCAAATTTGTCTCGAATCCATCAAGAAATCGTCAAAAATTGAAATTATCGTGGTTATTTTTAACTTTTAACCATTCGCAAACCGATTTTCATGAACCGACGCTTAAGCATGGATACTTGGTGCTTAGGCGCTGCCTTTCGGGTTGCCTCGCGCTTAAGTGCGGGGTTGTGGCGCTTAGGCACCAGTGCATGATTTTTGATATTTTTAATCATAAGTAAAATGCATTATTAACCTAAGTAAATCACCCCTAAATGGACTTATAACACTTAAATAACTATCTTCTTCCCTTTTAACTCTCCTTTCCCTCAAGATTCTCTAATATTACTAGTTCAATTCAAAGTTAAAAAAACTAAAAAAATTTTACAAACAAACACTTATATTCATTCACGAACTATTACAAACAAAATACAATACATAATTCTCTTTCCAAAGAGTCTCGGATGAGAAAATTTTCCTAAATACAAACACCAAACAAACTTACAAAATAAAACACATGATCATATAAACACTAAAAATAAGACCTAACACTAACACATAAAACAACTCCTAATAAGCAAATCTTAGCGAAGAACTTAATTCCTTTTTTCATTTGTTGAAACAAATTTTTGTCACTCATTAGTCTCTCCTTGGGCATTTGGAATATAGCGTTGATAAAACGGACAATGGTGACAAGGTCTGATACAATCTTTTTCAATTCATTTCTACTTAAGTTACATCACCTTATTTGCTTCCTCGATATAATTGATATGACTAAATTGAATTTTTAATTTCCATCTAATATGCTCTAAATGTGCATTAACTTCACTTACCTTTGCCTCAATTGAAGCTACATTAGCCTCAATTTTATTGATATTTTCTGCTATTCCTTCAATACTAACAGCTAAGAAATTGTTATACATCTCTTGTGCACTATTACTAATGAATTTCATCCTCATGGCCTCTCCCTTTTTCTTCAAATCCATCTCTCATGACGACATTTCTCCAAATCTCTCTTTCTGTTAGACTTTTAGGGTTAGAATTTAAATTATGGTGAAAATCCTTTATTAAACCCTTCTATTTATAGGCCAAAATCCTTCCTATAACTCCTAGACACGTCCTAAAAAGGCCATGCCACGTTTAAGTAACCAATTTGTTGTTAAATATTCTAGAAATCAAAATTTGCACATGTTTTTTTATTGTTCGCGCTTAAGCGTCGAATATTGGAGCTAAAGCGCCAGTGCTTGACTTAGCACCAGACATCTTAACATCTGAATACTCATTCTAACATGTCTAAGTTGCTTAATAAAATCTTAAAATCATTACTAACACATAATAGTCTTAAAATACTACCTAATTTTTTTTAATCACACAAAAAAAAATATTCAAAATAAGAGCACATTGATAACTATGGGTTGTCTCCCACAGTGCACTTGGTTTTACATCGTCAGCCTAACGTAACCAGGGCATATTTTGGTTGACCCAATATCATACGATTGTTTAATTTAAGTTGATCCCCTAAAAAATAAGGTTTTAGCCAATGTCCATTCACTTTAAATATTTTCTCAGATTTAGGATTTTTATCATCCACAACTCAATATGGATAAACCTTTATCACAACATATGGGCCCATCCACTTAGACATAAGTTTTCTTGGAAATAATCTTAATCTTGTATTATATAGCAAAACTTGTTGCCTTGGCTCAAAATTTTTAATAAGAATCCTCTGATCATGCCACATTTTCATCATTTCTTAGTAAATTTTAGCACTCTCATAAGATTCATTTATTATCTCTTCAGGCCCATTTAATTGCAATAACCTTTTTCACTAGCATCCTTTAAATTATTATTGAACTTTTTAATCACCCAATATGTTTTATGCTCAAGTTCAACTGGTAAATGACAAGTTTTTCCAAATATTAGCCTATATGGGGACATTCCCATAGGAGTTCTATATGCAGTCCTATAAGCCCACAAAGCATTGTCAAGTTTGACTGACCTAACTATTTTTGTTGGATTCACAGATTTTTTTTTAATTCTTTGAACTTTTAATCACCCAATATGTTTTATGCTCAAGTTCAACTCGTAAATGACAAGTTTTTCCAAATAGTAGCCTATATGGGGACATTCCCGTAGGAGTTCTATATGCAGTCCTATAAGCCCACAAAGCATTGTCAAGTTTGACTGACCTAAGTATTTTTTTTTTGATTTACAGATTTTTATTTAATTCTATTAATTTCACGATTGGATATTTCAGCCAAACCAGTTGTCTGAGGATGATAAACAGTAGCAATTATATGATTTATATGATATTTATTTAATGACTTCTCTATTATGATATTTCTGAAATGACTTTTCCCATCAGTTATGATTACTCTCGGCATACCAAATCTACAAAATATATTTGTTCTTAAAAATTTTGAAACACTTTGAGCATCACATCAAGGTAAAACAACAGCTTCAATACATTTGGATACATAGTCCACTGCTAATAGTATATATAAAATTTCAAAAGATGGTATAAATGGTCTCATGAAATCTAATCCCCAAACATCAAATATTTTAGCTTCCAACATATAGTTGAGGGGCATCTCATTTCTTCTAAAAATATTGCCTACATGTTGACATAACCATTAACATCTTTAAAGATAATAGGCCAATAAAATCCATATTATAAAATTTTGTACGTTGTTATATCAACACCAAAATGCCCCCCAAAATCAGAATTATGACATTTTTGGATAATTTCATAAGTTTCTTCTAAAGGCACACATCTTCAAATAATAAGATTCTTCCCTTGTTTATATAAAAATGGTTCATCCTAAAAATAAGTCTTAGCTTCATATATAAATTTCCTCTTTTGTTGGTATGTTATTCCAAAGGGCATAATATCACTAACAAGAAATTTTACAATGTCGACATACCATGGAACACACCGCTCATTAATGTTGAATAGTTTTTCATCAGGAAGATGTTCATTAATTTCTTTTTCAAAATAGAGTGGTTTTCTAATTCAAGCCGAGACAAATGATCAGCAATTTGATTTTCAATTCCTTTCTGATCTACTATTTTAAAATCAAACTCTTGCAAAAGAAGAACCCATCGTATCAATCTAGGTATTGCATCCTTCTTTTTTATTAAGTAATTAATAGTAGAATGATATGTATGCACTATACATTTAGTTCCAATCAAGTATGATCTAAATTTATCAAAAGCATATACTATTGCTAATAACTCTTTTTAGTTGTTGTAAAAGTAATTTGAGCTTCATTAAGAGTTATACTACCATAGTAAATTACTTTGAACATTTTATCATATCTTTGTCCTAAAACAGCTCTAATAACATAATCACTAGTATCACACATCAGTTCAAAAGGTTTTCCCTAATCGGGTGAAACTATAATTAGTACAGTGAGTAATTTTTCTTTTAATAACTAAAAAGCTTATAGGCACTTTTCATCAAAATTGACAATTGCATCTTTCTCCAATAAATGACATAAGGAATCAACAATTTTTTAAAGGTCTTTATTATATTTCTTGTAGAATCCAGCATGTCCTAAAAAACGCTTAATTTCCCTTACATTGGTTGCCTAAGGTAAATTAGCCATCACTTAAATTTTAGTAGGATTTACATCCATACCATTTTTTGATATTTGATGTCTTAATACAATTCATCCTGCGACCATAAATTGACATTTTTCCTAATTAAGGACTAAATTTGTTTCTTCACAGTGCTTAAAAACTTTTGATAAATGTTTTAAACATGAGTCAAATGAAGTTCCAAAGATTGAAAAATTATCCTTAAAGACTTCAATCCATTTTTCAATTAAATCACAAAAAATAACAATTAAACATTTTGAAATGTGCCAGAGGCATTACATAAACCAAATGACACTCTTTTAAAAGCAAATGTACAATAAAAATTGGTAAACATTGCTTTCTCTTGATCTTCAGGAGTTATTTGAATTTGGTGATAACCATTAAATTGATCCCAATATTTTTTATGTGTAAAGATTTATGAAGTTGACACCACTACATGAATATTTCAATCCTTTGTAATGGTGCCAAAAACGTGATCCCAAGAAAGGTAAGATATCAATTATATTTGTAGGGATTTGACGCAAGTATACGTATCGTTATCAAGTAATATAGATCTTTTTAATTAAGCCCTGAATATGGATCCCACATAGATCAATGTTAATCACTGCGGCTTTCAAGAGAAGTTCTAGTCTAGAATAACACGCCCTAGCTTGAAAGGTTGTTAAATGTTTGATTTTGATTATATCCTACAGTTATCACTATAATAATACTTCTACTCCTAAACTAAAAAACTTAATAAAAATTAGAAAGTGGGGTTTAATATATTAGAAGTACTCTTCCTCATACAAAGAAAATAGTGAAATGTGTAAAAGTAAAACAATTAGTGAGAGAGATTGTGACAAATAAGAGCAACTATATTCTTTAACCTTACAATAGATGCTATAAAGAAAATTTGTTAATCTAAGGTCTGAATAGTTTTGAAGACAGACTAGGCATGGAACATTCTTGCTCCACTTTAGAGTTCCCTCTTATCCCTCCACTTGGAGGCTAACATCTCGCATCAAAACCTAAAATAATAGACTAAATTAGGATGTTTTAGCCTATCAATATAAAGTCCTCTAATTCTACACCCATTAAATATTATTTCCTTATTTATTTGCACTCAAATATATGTACTACATTCTCATCCATCCAATCTCATGTGATTCTACAACAGTTGATTGAGACAACACAATCTCGAATCTTACATGTTCTCACAATAGATTTTAACATGCAATTTGATCAAGTTTACAAGTAAATGAAGAAAAAAGTAAAATCATCACAATATAATCTAACTCTACTCAATTTTATATTCTACACATGCATACTAATTCATTATAAGAAGAAAGAGTAAAGAAAACTACTCACTACACATGGAGAAATAATAAGAACTTTTCATCAAACAAGACTTAAAAACCATACAAAAAAGGTACTAGATTCAAATCAAAATATAATAAAAATACTTATCTTTGATGGAAATCAAACTCTCCTTGTAGAGCAAAAGAATTCTCCTTACAGTTCCTCCCAAGAACAAAGTGAAAAGAAAAGAAGAAATCTCTCACTCTCTCTCTTTCTCTCTCCCCTTGTCACCCCACTTGGGGCTCACACCCAAGCCTTCTTCTTCCTTCACAAGCCTTCTTCTCCTCTTCTAATTACTTCCAGACTCCAAGAGTTATTGTAAAAATATTTTCAAGCCTTTTTTTATAATTTCCCAAGAGATTCTTAAATGTCTCTTCAAAAATGTCCATAATCATTGAATCTTCTAAGTGGTGCCTGAAGTGCCTCTTAGAAACTCAGTACAACCACTCAAAAATCTTATATAAAGTCACTTTTATCATTTCCAATAAATTCCCCAAGTGATTCATGAATCAACACTTCAAAAATCATCCAAATCTGATGTATATTCTAGAAGATATCTTGAAAACTGTCTTTGGCGCCTAAGCATCATTTTTGAGCGCTTACGTGCTCCCCTCTTTGTATGGTGGAACCTAAGTGCCATATTTGGGAACTTAAGCACTGAGCACAGGCACTTAAATGTCCAGTTCAGGTCCCCTTGGCTTTAGTGTGCCCCGATTTGACCCGATTTGCTCCAGTTTTCTCCATTTTGGTCCATTTTTGTTCCTTTTTCTCCAATCACTACAAAATTTTCAATTTGATGTACCTAAAACCAAGAAAGCAAGAAAACATACCTTTAAAGTTCAATATCATTATAAAATAAAGCATGAAAAACAGTTCATTTTTAGGTGTATCAAAATCCCCCAAACTTAAACATTACTTGTCCTCAACTATGACTACATTTTAAAAATAATTTATGTAGATTAGATTTAATAGGTTATCCTCTAGAATTGCTAAAATTTTGTTCTAAAAAAGTGATAGTTCAATTTAGAAGAACCTCTGGTGAATCTGATTAGCCCAGTGTCTAAAATATTTATCATTAAACTTGGAAATTTTTTTTCCTATCTAATTAAAAAATATATGCAGATTTTTCAAACTTTGAATCCTATGAACTTTACTTTCTAGACTTAAGAACTCTCTTAAAAATAATTTTTACCAATATAAATATAAATAGCAAGCTTAGGATTTTTCTAAGTTCTTTACTCTAGAAAAACTCAAGTGAAACCAATTTTTGATTAGGAGCTCTCCTCACTTTTTTTTGCATATTCTTTTTCTTTTTCACGATCTTTTTTATCCATTATTTTTTTTCTTTTTTCTTTTTTTTTCTTCCTTTTTTTATATGTGATGATTACTATATTTGGAGAAGTCCTTAAATAATTTTTAATTCCACTATCCTCCTCTAAAGTTAAAACTTATTACTTTCGTTCACTTGAAATAATGTATATTTTCTTAAATACTTTCTAAAAGAGCCTTAAATGTTTGAAAATAAAAATTCTAGGAATCCTTAATTTTTTAAAAATACAATTTTTCCTACTCAAGATATTTATTCATTTTCCCAAGTTCTCCACTACATATCCTTAACTCTAAGTTCACCCTTTCCACTGAAAATATCAACTAAGTTTTCTTACACCATTAGTATACTTAAAATTCTAACATCCTTAGGGTGACTCCACATAACAATAATCATTAAAAATAAAATAAATTTTTATTTATAGTACTTTTGAAAATAAATAAGATTTAAATTTGAAAACATTTTTCTTTTCCCCCCAAACTTAAGCTCAAACATGTATCATAATGAAGTACAAAAAAATGCGGCAGGAAAAGATCACTTTTACAATTCACTACACATCCTACAAAATATCAACAAATAAAACAAGGTAGAATACTATAGTAGAAAGTAAATCTAGCCTAAAAATGTTTGACATACCACTATAAAAGAATTTTAAATAGTAGAACATGTACAAACTAAAGATTAAACAGAAACACATTTTAAACTTTATAAAGGAATTTTTGGATGCTAACAAGTTTAAGATATTAAGATAAGTTTTGTCAGCTCTAATGACTCATTCAACTTGACTCACAAACATAGACACACAAACTCCAATACATATACTCACAGATTCATAAACAAACAACAACTGGGGTTAATTCGTTCTCCTTTCTACTCGCATTTCCCCTCCCTACTTTCAATTTCTAACGGAAGAAACTAAGTACACTAAAAATGCATGTATTATAAAACCTTATATGATTATCAATCATGGGCCAAAATTCCCTCATGTGTTGTCAATTTCAGGGTTACTCTAAGTTTAAGTTATACACAATCTGGTAAATAAAAGTAGTGTAGTTGATCTAAATGTTATTCACTAGGTAACTTCATGACCTTACTCAGTTAAGACAAAGTCAGATAAAGGAAGTAATAGAATTGGCATGGAGTGGTCCAATTCCAAACTCTACATGCTTCAAGGTAATGCTCAACTTTGGTTAAGAACTAAGTCGTAATAGACTCAACAACCTGTTACTACCAGAAATCATATAAAAATCTAATCATGATGAAGGAATTACCTCACAATATTAATCCAATCCACTATTACATAACAAACACGGATCAAAGTCCAACATCTCATTATTATCCAATCTAACATAATTACAATCACACTAAATAGATAACAAAGATAATTGTGGGTTAACTCCCATGAAGCGCATGGTCTTACATTGACAACTCGATATATCCAATGTTTACTCTAATTGCTCCAACATTAGAGTGTCATTCATTTTTTTTTGTATACCATGGAATATGTCATTCAGTGATTTTTACTAACTCTTTCTTAGGATATCTTTTTCTAATTTCATCATTAAATTTGGGTTATTCTTGTGATTGAGTCGAATCTGAAGATATAAAGACTGGTGGTGTAGACAAATTCACTAAATAGGTTGGATTTAAAATTGTATAAGGTACACTCATATTAAGTTCATGAGATTTATTCAACAAACGATGTTAAAATTTTACTATCTTTTGGTATCATCCATCATTTTGCACCTCTCCTGAACATACATACAATCTTCTTTAAACAATGTTTTCAACTCGTCATGAAAGTCCATTTCGATCTCATCTATTAACTCACTCTCAAAATTTTCTTGGAAATGGTCTTTACTTAGATAATCAATTTCATCGATCCAAAAGCAATCATTATCTTTTCTCTTAATTGGATACTTCATAGCCTTTAAAACATCAAAAGTTGCTTCATGGTCATTAATATTCATAGTCAACTCTCCTTTTTGTGCATATATCATAGCTTGTCCAGTAATAAGAAAAGGTCTCCCAAAAATAATTGGATTTTCTTTATCTTCTTCCATATATAATGTAATAAAGTTCATAGGAAAGATAAATTTATCCACTTTAACAAGTACATCTTTTATATTCCCTTTTGGATAAATGATAAATTAATCAGCTAACTGAAGGGTTATAATAGTAGGAGAAATATCGGCTAAACCTAACGTTCAAATATTGACAGAGGAATCACATTAATGCTCGATCCTAAATTGCATAAAGCTTTTCCACATAATCTTTCTCCAAATACATAAGGAATTTTTAAGGTAGATGGATCTTTAAGTTTCTTAGGAAGCATTTTTCGAAATATAGCGCTGCACTCCTTAATTAGTGCAACTGTCTTGTTATCCCTAAATTTCATTTTCTTTTTTAATATCTCCTTCATAAATTTTGCATAACTTAGCTTATGTTCCAAAGCTTCAGCAAAAAGAATATTTATCGTTAACTTCTTAAGTACTTCCATGAACTTTTAAAATTGTTTATCTAAATCATACTGTCTAAGTTTTTGAGGAAATAGAGGTATTGGTTTTTCCAATCTAATTCTTAGTTGGAGATATTAATTTTTCCAGATCCTTAGAAACATGTTCTTCAGGTCTTTTAGTTTCCTTTCTTTTTCTAACAACTTCTTTCTCTTTTCTAACCACATCATTTATCTCTCTTTCACTTCTTAATTGGACAACATCTATTTGTTCATCATTTCTCTCTTTAGGGTTGATCTCAGTGTTTCTAGAAAGTTTTCTTTGGGGTTTATTGTTAAATGAATTAACAATTTATCCCAGTTGATTCTTTATGTTTGTAATTGCAATATTTATTGCAATATTTTGACTTTGCAACTGGTTTCCCATTGGCAATACCACTTCTTCAATAGACATTTTCTTATCCTCAAATTGTTGATCATTGTTAGAGCCCGGTGGATATGAAGGTCTATAGTTTGTATTCCCTTGATTATTCCAACTTTGATTAGGATTTGCATGATTATTTTCTCATTTTTGGTTTCCATCACCAGTAGTATGATACCGTTGGTTTCCACCACCAATAGTATGATTCCGGTTAAAATTAGGATGGTTTTTCCAACCTAGGTTATAAAAGTTAGAATACAGGTTATTTATGGTAGTTAAAGTCTCATAAGATAAGTTAGAATAAAAAATATGCCCTAATAAACTTTCCACACTTGCTGGAGTAAATTGAGGCTGGTTCATTCCAAATTGGTCCAACTTCCTTGATATTGCAACAACCTGAGATGTAAGAATTGCAATCGCATCTATATCATGAACATTGGTTACCTTTTTAGGATTTACCCTTGTAGAGGGCCATTGAAATTAATTTGTAGCCATTTCTTCAATTAGCGCATATGCTTCATTAAATGGGTTTAACATTAATGATCCACCAGTGGTAGCGTCAATTGTAGACCTAAGGGATCCTACTAACCCATTGTAAAAAGTTTGAATAATTTACCAATAGAGCAGAGCATGGTGTGGACACTTTCTTAAGAGTTCCTTAAATCTTTCCCAGGCTTCGTATATTGATTCCCTTTTATACCGATAAAATGAGAAAATATTATTTCTAAGTTTAGTTTTCCTTGAAGGTGGAAAATACTTATCTCAGAATTTCTAAGTTAACTCCTTCCAATTTTTAATAGAGTCATGTGCTAATGAGTATAAACACATTTTAGCCTTATTTCTTAGTGAGAAAGGAAAAAGTCTTAGTCTAACAACATTGTCTGATATGCCATTGTAATAAAATGTAGCACAAAGTTCTAGAAAATTTAATAAGTGTAAATAGGGATCCTCTGATGGAATTCCCCCAAATTGGTTATTCTGCACAAGTTGGATAATCGCTGGATTTAGTTCAAACGAGTTAGCTTCTACGATAGGGGTTTGTATACTTGAGTGAATTTCATTTGTCATAGGATTTACATAATCCCTCAATGATTTATGATGATTTTCCAAGTTATTATTTTGAATTTTTTCCATTTCCATTTTTAGTTTTTCAACTCCTTCATGTTTTTTAATTTTCTTTTTTTCTAACTCGGGATCATAAGACACAAGTCCTGTAGATCCTTTAATTCGCATATGCAACACAACAAATAATGCATTAATAATTAAACAAATAAAATAAAAAATGTATTTAACACTATAAAAGATTTTTGTAAACTCCATATTTTTCACACAAATAGTTTTTTTCACAAAATTTTTCATACAAAAAACACTTTTCACACAAACACAGTTTTTACAACAATATAGTTTTCCAAGTCTAAGCCTAATTACTTCAACTAAAATTCTCCTAAAAGTTAAGATCAACTGTTGCGATCCCCAGCAATGGCGCCAAAAACTTGATCTCGATATTTGTTATATGTAAGGATTTATGATGTTGACACCACTACATGAAGATTTTAATCCTTTGCAATGAAACCAAAAACTTGATCCCAAACTTGATCCAAAGCAAGGTAAGATTTCAATTATATTTGTAGGGATTCTACACAAGTATACGTATAGTTATCAAGTTATATAGGTCTTTTTGATTAATCCCTGAATATTGATCCCACGGAGATCGAGGTTAATCACTGCCGCTTTCAAGAGAAGTTCTAGTCTAGGATAATGCCCTAGCTTGGAAAGTCGTTAAGGGTTTGATTTGTATTATATCCTACAGTTATCACTATAATACTACATCTACTCCTAAACTAAAATACCTAGTGAAAAGTAGAAAGTGGGGTTTAATATATTAAAAGTACTCTTCCTCATACAATGTAATTAGTGACATGTCTAAAAATAAAACATGCAGTGAGAGAGATTGTGATAAATAGGAGCAGCTTTATTCATTAACCATACTAGATATGCTATAAAGAACATTGGTTAATCTAAAGTTTTAATAGTTCTAAAGGCGGGCTAGGCAGGGAAGATACTAGCTCTCGCTCTAGAGTTCCCTCTTATCCCTTCACATGGAGGCTAACATCTCACATCAAAACCTAAAATAATAGATCAAATTAGGGGCTTTAGTCTGTCACTCTAAAGTACTCTAATTCTACACCCATTAAAGATTATTTCCCTATTTATTTGCACTCAACTAAAAGGACTACATTCTCATCCATACAATCTCATGTGATTCTACCACAGTTGATTCAGACAACACCATCCCAGAGCTTACAAGTTCTCACAACAGATTTTAACATGCAAGTTGATCATGTCTACATGTAAATGAAGAAGAACGTAAAATCATCACAATATATTCTCACTCTACTCAATTCTATATCCTACACATGCATACTAATTTATTACAAGAAGGAAGAGTACAGAAAACTGCTCACTACACATGGAGAAACAACAAGAACTTTTCATTGAACAAGACTTCAAAACCATACAAACAAAGTAATAGTTTCAAATCAAAATAAAATTAAAATACTTATCTTTGATGGAAATCAAACTCTCCTTGTGTAGCAAAAGCAATCTCCTTAAAATCCTCTCCGATAAGCAAGTGAAAAGAAAAGAAGAAATCTCTCACTCTCTCTCTTTCTCTCTCACCTTGTCGCCCCACTTAGAGCACACACTCAAGCCATCTTCTTCTTTTCCAAGCCTTCTTCTCCTCTTCTATTTACTTCCATAGTCTAAGATTTGTTTTAAAATATCTTCAAGCCTTTATTTATAATTTCTCAAGAGATTCTTAAGCGTCTCCTCAAAACTGTGCATATTCATTGAATCTTCCAAGTGGTGCCTGAAGTGCCTCTTAAAAACTCTATATAACCACTCAAAAATCCTCTAGAAAGTACTTTTTCTCATTTCCAACAAATTCCCCAAGAGATTCACAAGGAAACACTTCAAAAATCGTCCAAATCTGATGTAGATTCTAGAAGATATGTTGAAAACTATCATTGGCGCCTAAGCATCATTTTTTGGCACTTAAGCTCCCCCCTCTCTTTCTGGTGGCATCTAAGTGCCATATTTGGGTGCTTAAGCACTAGGTACAAGCATTTAAGTGTCCAATTTAGGTCCCCTTGGCTCTGGTGTGCCACATTCCACCCGATTTGCTCCAGTTTGCTCTATTTTGGTTCATTTTTGTTCCTTTTACTCCAATCTCTCCAAATTCTTCAATTAGATGTACCAACAACCAAAAACACAAGAAAACATACCTTTAAAGTGCAATATCATTATAAATAAAACATGAAAAATAGTACATTTTTAAGTGTATCACATATCCATAAAAAAAAACAAAAGTATTTATGCCCAGCTAGTCTATCCATCATCTGATTTAGAAAGGATAATGGAAAATGATCCTTTATAGTAGTAATATTTAATTTTTTATAATCAAAACATATTCACCACCCTGTGACTTGTCTTGTTGGAATTAACTTATTATGTTCACAGTCACTCCTCCTTTCTTAGCAATACAGTAAATTGGACTAACCCATGCACTATCTGCAATAGGGTAGATAATTCTAGTATCTAACAAATTTAGAATTTCTTTCTTTATAGCTTCTTACATAATAGGATTCAATCTCCTTTGAGGGTTAGCTTCTCTTTCAAGGATCATCTTTTAAAATGACATTCACTCAGATATCTTATAACATCCATTCTATAAGATTCATCATCTTTACCTTTTGTAGGATGCTTCATTTATCTGAAAAATATTAAAAGTAACCATTTGATCATTAATGTGCAAAGTTAATTCCCCTATCTGTACATTTATTATTTCTCTTTCTGTGGCTAAGAAAGGTCTCCCCAAAATGATAGGTATTTCTTTATCTTCCTCCATATCTAACACAATGAAATCAACATGAAAGATAAATTTATCCACTTTCACTAGGACATCTTCTATAACTCTTTTATGATACGTTATTGAATGATCTGCTAACTGCAGAGTTACAGCAGTAGGGGTTAATTCTATTAATCCCAATATTTTAAATAATGATAATGGAATAAGGTTAATGCTTGCACCTAAATCACATAAAGTATTCCCATAAAATTTGTCTCCTGTTGCACATGGAACTGTAAAGTTTTCAGGTTCTTTAAGCTTTTCAGGAAGTTTTTTCTGATTTACAGCACTAGACTCGTCACTAAGTGTTATAGACTCATTATCTTCAAACTTACTTTTCCTATTGAGCATATCCTTCATAAACTTTACATAGCTTTTCATTTGTTCTAAGGCATCCGCAAATGGAATATTAATTGTAAGCTTCTTAAAAATTTCCATAAATTTTAAAAATTGCTTATCCAACTTTTGTTGATAAAGTCTCTGAGGAAATGGTGGTGTTATTTTTTTGAAATCAATTTTCAGCGGAGAAATTGGTCTTTCAGAATCTTTTGGAGCATCCTCTTTTGATTCTTCAATTTCTTCTCTTTCTACTTTAGTTTCTCCCTGAATCCTATCTTCCAACTCTCTTTTGCTTCTAAGTTGAATGGCTTTTACTTGCTCTTTATTCTAGTTTTTTAGATTTACTTTAATATTACTAGGAAGTGTTCCTTGATATCTGTTACTTAATGAATTTGCTATTTGTCCAAGTTGATTCTCAATATTTCTAGTTGAAGCTCTTTGACTTTGTAACTGATTTCGCATTTGTAACACCACATCTTCTATAGATAACATCTTCCCCTTAAATTGTGGATTACTGTTAAAACATTGAGGATAAGTATATCTATTATTATTATTCACTTGGTTGTTCCTTCTTCCCAATGGATTTACTTGGTTGCTACCCCCATGTTGATTATTACCACTTGGAAGTATTATTCCAGTTAAAGTTGGGATGGTTCTTCCAACTTGGGTTATAATAGTTTAAATATGAGTTATTATGCTTATTTTTTATGAAATTCAAATTCTCTAATGATGCTTAAGAATCTATCATTTGACTTAATAAATTCTCTTCAATCATAGAATTTGATTGAGAAAAATTCATTTCAAATTGGTCTAACTTCCTTAAAATTGGAGCAACTTGATTTGCTAACATAGTAAATGCATCAGATTCATGAATATTGTCTACTTTCTAAGATTTACCCTCTCAGAAGGCCATTGAAAATTATTAGTAGTCATTTCTTCAATTAAAACATAAGCATCATGAAATTATTTTGACATCAATGAACCACCAGCAGCGACATCGATACTAGATCTAAGAGACCCAGCTATTATAAAACATTTGAATTATTAACTAATCTGGTATAACATGGTGTGGACACATTCTTAAGAGTTCTTTAAATTGTTACCATGCTTCATAAAAAGATTCCCCTTCAAACTGATTAAAAGATGTAATATTATTTCTAAGCTTAGCAGTTTTTATGGTGAAAAATATTTGGCAAGGAATTTTTGTGCTAAATTACCCCAAGTTCTGATAGATCGAGGAGCTAAAAAATGCAGCCATATCTTAGCTTTATCTCTTAGTGAGAAAGGAAATAACTTAAGTTTTATGGCATCATCTGATACACCATCGTATTTAAATGTAGTGCATAATTCTAAAAAATTGATAAGATGTAAATTTGGATCTTCAGTTGGTGACTTCTAAACTGATTATTTGATACCATTTACATAATAACAGGTTTAAGCTCAAATAAATTAACCACTATAGTTGGTTTTTAAATATTATAATGAAGTTCACCCACCATAGGGTTAGCTTAATCTCTTAATGGTTTAAATTCTTGATAAATTTCAGCATTTTAACTATTTTGATCTGCAATTTCCGTAATTTTTTTAGAATTTTAAAAATTTTTAATTTTTATGTTTTTTCTGATTTTCTTAGCAGTTCTTTCTAATTCAGAATCGTAGGGAACTAGTCCTTTAGAACTTGAATTACACATACACTAACATAGAACAAAAATAAGATGTATTCTCTAAAGGATGCTCCTTTCATAAGTCTTTTAACCATATTTTCGTTTCTAGTGGTCATAACCACCCTCTTTAGCCAAACGATACCTCAAATATCCCCTTGAAATTTTTAAAATGAATAATTGTCACTGGCGCTTAAGCACGGGGCCTCTTGCGCTTAGGCGTGGCCTTTTCTGTTTCACCGGCACGTAAGCGCCGGATCTGGCGCTTAGGCGCCAAAATACTTTTGCACCTTTTTTTTCATTTTTGCTCCATATTTGATCTTTTTTCACTCATTTTACCATTTTTCAACTTTTTGTTGTACTTGAAGAAAAAAATGCACAAATCCCTTCCATTAAAGCACAATATCTCAAAAATAGGTATAAAAATTTGTATAAAAACATTATATATTTTAGGTGTATCACACAGCACGACACAATTCAATTTAATTTGCAAAATAACAAACCAAACTCAAAGAGAACAGTGAAGTCTAAGACCCAGTCTGGGATCAAATTCACAACACACAATGCCCGGGTGGAACTAGTCCTCCAACACACCTATTGAGGGTCCAACCCCACACAGAAATTAAAAGTCCTAATGAACTTTTGAACCTCTCTATTCAACGGTGATTGAATAGATGGTCCTTAAGTCTGAAGGAGTTAACCATACTTCCCTAAGAAAGAAACGGGTGAATCATGTTAATGAAAGAAGGGTAATCTGGTTCATGAGGGACATGAACAGATTACCAATGCATGAAGACAATATTTCTTGATTTAAATGGAGAGAGAAACTAGTCCCCAGCAGAGTCGCCAGAAGCTATCGACACTATTTTAGTTGAGGATTTGGTCGTCGAAAGCTATCGGTTGCCGGAATCGAAATCCCGTCACCCACTTCGGAAAGATATTTAATTGACGCGCACACACACACACACACAAATATATATATATATATATATA
>JXCR01126868.1:41572-82027 GCA_002079205.1 Phalaenopsis hybrid cultivar | reverse complement strand
ATATATATATATAATTTTAGATAATATGAAATCAAACTGATCCCATATCTTTCATAGTTTAAATGAAAGAACACTACACTTCAAGCCATGTATCTATCCTGAAAGATAAACACAAGAATTTAGGGTGAGGATTGATCAAATAAACTAAGAATTTAGTCTATGAAAATCATTATTTTGTTTGTAAGATGACAAGTTCCCCTATTTAATACAAAAAATTAGATAGGGTTTATATTATGCTAGGTTCGGAAAAGCTTCCTATAAGGGCAAGCACTATAGTTAATTAAATCTTAGATAACCGAAGTCACCTTAGAAAACTCCCAATAAAAATGAGAGGATATTGTTTTCAAGAAGGTCAAAGGAATAGAACTTTTCAACAAGATTGAACAAAGAGGTGTAAAAAGGGAATGACTAAAATTTGGAACATATTATGGAATCCAAAGGAAAAGAGACTAGGGGATGTCATAGATCCGGAGGAGAACCTTGGTGATTTCCCAAGCTACCCTATGGTTTGACTTTCATTTCGGAGAGAAATTATTTAAATTTTTCATCCTGCCAATGTTATTAGTTTTGGGCTTACATTTGTGTGAAATGATCTCATAAATGGCCTGGAGGATGTGAGCATTTAGGTCATAATGAACGATAACCTTAGAATCCTAAAACGAGTTAGGGCTTATATTGTATAGCAGAGCTATTCAAATGCCTAAAAATAAGTTGAGGATTTATGTCGTACTAAGCGGACAACCTCAAAGTCTTATGACTTGGTTGTTTAATTCTAAAGAAAGAATGGTTTAGCTTGTGTAGATACGCTTTGTTGTTGAAGATGGTCGTCCTGCTCACAATGCTAGTTCCAAGCTCCTCATCGTGGCGAGTTTAAGTTTTCTAATGTGTCAAGAAATGATGTCAAATGAAATGTTCCTAAGGGTCATATTTATTTAAATATTATGGGGCATATTAAATTTGATTAGAGTGACACCGGTTCGGGTCCTACAGTTCCCTCGTTTCGGTACATTCCTTTGGATTCACTTAGTCCAAATGAATTTACTAAACTCAACCTAATGAGTTCCATACTTTAATTTAGACCATGAGAACTTTCATTAGCAACCGTAGGTTACCTCCTATGAGCGATTCCCGATCATCCGATAGATATGTTTTAATTTAGTTATAGTTTTTGTTTTATAATACTTATGATTAAGTTCTGAGTTTTCTTTTTTTTAATATTGTGGCAGTGATTTCTATCTTGTTTGATATTTAAATTTTTTTTTTTTTGTTTTGTGGCTATTCTAGTAGTTTTGCATTTCATGTAGGGTGACATAGTTGTTTAACATGCAAGTTTGAATTAAGAAGAACAAAAAGGTAAATGCAACAATTTAAAAGCATACCTGTTGAATCTTCTCATTCCTCCACCTGAATGGTTAGCTTTGACAGTGTATATAATTTTGTAATGAATTTAAATTACGGGAGTAGATGAAAGTATAGCTATCCAACCCTAAAGTATGATTCTATTGGGCCTCTAAAGTCTTAGTGGATAATTTTTAGAACAAAATATAGCAAGTTCAGTTTGCCCTTCAAAATATTCAAAAGATTCCAAAGTGTTTGGGGGAATGACCCTGAACTACTTCGAGAATCTCTCAAATTATTTTGAGTTCATTTAGAAGTTATCATACTATTCTATTAATCATCCAAGGTTAGAGTGTGATCATCTCGTTACCCAAATAAGCTTGATAATTTAATTATCCCAAAGATAAGGGATTTTGTCAATTTGATATTTTACTTAAAGGTTATATGGATGAATGCCCCTATGGAAAGCTCAAGTCATTAAAGATTTGGTGCCTATCACAAATGGGCTTGAGTGTTTAAATATGTTGATCCACAATCATATTATATTCTAAATGCATTCAGTGGAGTTTAAACATTGAGCCTAGGTCACTATCAAGCCCTTAACAATCATAAAAACGGAAAAAAGTGGTGATTAAAATTTTGGCTTAAGTGACATATATTCTTATTGAAAAATAAGAAAATCCTCAATTTTAGGCTAAGAAATTTAAATAATCATCTTCCTAGCTTAAGCCCATCACTTAAGAATCATTTGATCTTAATTGACTTCCAAGTCATGATTATTATGGAAATTATGATTTTGTTGATATTGTGAAAAAGGTGGTAAGTGCGTTTGTCCCTTTTAATCCCATTGTATTTCAATCATCTAGACAGAGTTATTAAGTTCAAAATTACCTAATTTTCCCTTTGATTTATCTTAAATTTTGAGTAAAGCACCAAAATTTAAAATTACCGCTTTGCACTTAGGGCTTTTCATCTTATAATTCGTCAACCAAAATTCAAATGGCCTTGAAAATCATTGAGTATCCCATCCATGGATTAATTAAAATATGAGGGAGGAAAGTATGAATTTTCAAAATTTGATTTAATTTAAAATAATTATTTTAACCCTAAAATAGGATTTTCTTCAATGTTAATTTATTTAATTAAATAAAATGAAGTTTTATTTTCCTGGGAAAATTATTAGAGGTTTTCTTAGGTTAGAAGAACACTTACACAAAATTTTATGATTTTTTGAATAATATTGTAATTATTATAATTATTTAAATGTTATTTTTAATGATTATTTAAATACAAAAAAAATTTTAATCTTCAAAAATCACTTTTAAATTTTTATTAAACCCTCATAAGTCCAAAAAACCTGGAGGAACAAATTTTTATATTTTTATGATTTATTTTGATTTTATTATAATTATTTTAATGGAAAATTTAAAAAATGCATTTTAGGCCTTTTGAAATTTATTTTTATAATTTAGAAAAATCAAGAAAACTATTTTAAGGTGTCCTAAGTGATCACACAACAATTGCACACATTTTGAACTATCTTTGTATTTTTGAAATATTTGATTATTTTAATTATTTTTAATTCAAAATATACTTTAAAAAATAAAATATTCTCACAAAAATAGATTTTATTTTCATTAAATGCTTTTGATCACAAGGAACTAAGAAAATTTTTTTTCTTAATTTTTCTAAGTTTATTTAATTTAATATAATTTATTTTTTACAAAAATACTATTTTTACTTAAAAAATCCACTTTAATGGCCAAATTAACTTAAATAAATTTAAAATTTTTACAGTGAGTTGAAATAATTTTTATGAACAATGTGGAATTAATTTTATCAAATTTTGATTTATATTTAATTTAAATAAATTAATACAAAGTAAAATTTTTTAATTAATAACATAAATGTATAAAATTATTCAAATCATCACAATATTTTTCTTAAGCTCTGTTGACCATAGAAAACCTAACAAAATTAACCCAATAATTTTCTATTGAACATTTTAATTTATATAATTAAATAAAGCCCAAATAGCCATTTAGGCTTAAAAATTAGGGTTAGAAGCACAGAGGTGCTCTCTGGCCTTGGAAAAATAAGACGAGGTGCTCTCTATCATGAGGAATCAACCGTAAAAATTTTGTGTAATGTTGATTAGTATTTAGTCATAATGAATTAAAATAGCTCACAGAGTATTTATATAACTAAAAATCATATAATTGGCAAATAATTTTTAATTTTAGTCTACATAATTTTCCTCTATTCACTGAGCAATAGGGTATTTTTCTTTTATTTTCATGATTTTTCTAGAAAAAAGATATAGAGTTTTGAAGTTTAGGTATCAAAATAAATTCAAAAAATTCATATTTTTCTACTTACCCAAGTGGTGCCACCTCATCCGATGACGGCTCCGAGCTCACACGCGATGCTTTGCCACTTGACGTTGCCATCCACCTCAGCTGCCATGCGGCCCACCTTTTCACTCCAATTGTTTGTCCAGTGTGATCTTAGCCATCCATGGAATAAACGTGCGATCAAACAACATCCGTTCATCGTCCCTAAATGACCTAACCCGTAAGTCATTCATTCTAAAACTCTAAGATCTATGTCTAGACTCATCCAAATTGCATGAGGATTGTTTCTAAACCTTCATCTAATCGAGATGAACACATCTATACAGTTTATCAACCATGAAATCAAGCAATTATTCATGGAGAATCAAAACATGCTTGGGTTAGGGTTAGAGCTCAATTTTGGTGAAATTAGACAATTTCACCAAAATTTGGGTAGATTTGGGGGGTAAATGACCAAGTTGGATAATTTGGTGATATTGGGGTTCTGCCCATTCTATTTGAGCCATGGACCAATGGAATCCCCATTTGGGTCCTCTATGTACTGGTCATAGCTAAACCCCAGCCTAAGGCTAGTGAGTCTAGGGGACCTTCTACTTAAGTCTCCCAAAGGAGCAAGGGATCAAAGTCAGCAAAGTTTGGGCTTAAGGTTATGAGTGAGAGTGAGTGAAAGTGAGTGCATGTGAATGAACCAACTCTAGACCAACACCTAGGGTCAACCTTAAGGCCAAAGAGTTCTGTGAGGATTCACCTTGAGCTCTCCCATATTGACCCCACCTATTAAGTGGTAGAGGTTAGGACCAATACTTGAAAGTTTAAGTTGAGAAAAAAAGGGTTTAGAGTTTCTAATGGTGAGGGTTCCTTTTCTAGTTCTATAGGAATAGTCAACAGGAAAGTCCTATAGCTAGACCCTAGGATACTAAAGAAGAAAAACTGAACCTCAACCACAAGTGAGGTCAATAAGGTAAAATTAAGAAGATGCAACATCAAACTATAAAACATTTTAAAGCTACATCTAAGAATATCAAACTTAAATACAGTTATAAAAACTACTCATCGAAACATACATACCATTTTTATTATGTTTCATTAGATGAGACTATTGATGATGAACTTAAAATGTCTTTTTAATGCCACCATCAAAGTAATCCAAATCCTACAAAAATTCTTTGTCAATCCCTATTATATCTTTTAGAACAAATATTTCCTTGCTTGAATTAATCTGAAAAACAAAATCTGACATACATTGCCCTTGGTGAATAAGTTCAATAATACTTTGTATCTCAAAAGGTTTTCTTGGTTTATTGAGCTTATTCACCATGAGAAATGTCTGTTTGATTCTGACATTTCTTAACAGTCAAAATCTGACATGCATTTCCCTTGGTGAATTGGTTCAGTAATTCTTTATATTCTTCATAACAGCCAATCAAGTTAGACCCTTCCTCTACCAGAGTATCGATGAAAATAAACCTGCCTAGCTTGACTTGTTAGAATAAATAGATCAAACTTCATATTTCTTTTATTCATTCTGACTTTGATCATATCATATGGGCTAAGTGTTCATAATTGTTGATTAAAACCAGGATCAAACTACCCACATATAAATATATAAACATTGCACGTAACATTACCCAAATAATTCAAATGAACTACTTTTTCAAGTGTGCACTAATAAATGATTTCATTATCTCTATGTGTTTCCTCCAATATAAACACCACAATTATATGTCTTCTTCCCTTAAAACAAGGAACTTGTTTAAAATCAATAATAGTTCACATCAAATATTTGACACACAGGGACACTGTGATTTGGCCCCTAAGCAAGATCTAGTAAGCCCTAATTCATAATTTAGCTGCTTATCTTGTGGACCTATAAGAAATTTCAAGCTTTAATTAGTCTTACATTGAAGGTGACAATTATATTACATACCAATGAATTGAAAAGTTGTCTTAATGTACATATAATTTGAAGTACATCAAAAAATTTTCTTTGACCTTTTTGCTTATTAGAGTGTCATCATCTATGTTCAAACCGTTGATAATTAACCTGCTCATTTCTTTGTTATTTTAATGTTCTAGTTAATTAGTATAACATTTTAAGAAATAACTGAGAAATATAGCTAATGTTACAAGAAATCTTACTTTATACATGGTTGCGCTTTGGCATAGAACATATAATGTAGCTGCTCGAAGTTCTTTATCTTCGAGCTAGCATTTAACATACCTTCTTGATGGCTCTCGAGATATCTGAAATAAAGATAATTTTGACTGTGATGACATATCACCAACAATTTGATGTACTTGCTGCCCTCTCTCAATGTAGTAGGAGCATAAAATAATTGTCTCCAACAGCAAGTATGCTTCGCATATCATGCCCTCTATATGTTCTTTATTCCTAACACTTTTTTTTATTTTATCACAAAATCTGCAAGAAATTTTTTCGAATAAATATAGTAGTAGATTAATTTGAAAGAAAAATGTAAGTCGTCATTGTACAGATCGAGAAATTTTTTTTTTCTTGAATGGATACATCCATCTCTACTGCATTGTACCTCTTATTATAGTCCCATACATAGATGTTTGAGCATATGCTCCTTAGAGTTAAGGAAATCAAGAGAAAATATTCACTTGAGCTAGCATAATAATAAGAGAATACTCACATAAATCTTTTTCAATGAAACTACATTCAAATTTCCTAAACAAAACTCCATGAAGATGCACTAATTTTGATCAATGAATTAAGTATCAACTTTGACTAGGTATTGAATGCAATTGATAGTATGCGCTATAAAAAATATGAAAGTCGTGACTCTTCATGTGAATATCTACTTCGTTACCACATCAACAAAACCACTCAATATTGATACATGTCTAATAAAAAATTTCAAAGCATGCATGAAGATTACTCTTCGTTGATCTAATGTGAGAGAATAGGTAGTTTTGGGCCTTTTTAGTTTTCTCGTGTTTGTCTCTTAACGTTCTAACCCCATCTCTTACAATCTTCCTTTAGGTCCAATCAAAATTTGACATTATTTTTTATTTTACTCTTATTATCCATCACAAAATTGAAGATATTATAAAAAATATTCTTCTCAATATACATAACATAGAGATTATATCTAATTAGATTTATCCTCAATTATAAAAGATCCCAGAAGCTATTATGTTTCATCCAACTATGTGTAACACCAAATAGGAAGACAATTTGAATCTAGTTCTAGTCTTTTAGTGATCTTTAGTACTTCACTGATCATCTATCATAA
The DNA here is from genome assembly GCA_002079205.1 of Phalaenopsis hybrid cultivar. Lineage (NCBI taxonomy): Eukaryota > Viridiplantae > Streptophyta > Magnoliopsida > Asparagales > Orchidaceae > Phalaenopsis > Phalaenopsis hybrid cultivar. Next base: position 75,075 of record JXCR01126868.1, on the reverse strand, counting down.
ATCAACTCCAGTTATCATCAGAGGAGACTTGATATTTCAACTCTTTTTATAGAAAATTCTTCTAAATTCCTTGACTAATGGGTGATCGCGAGCATAAAACCTATGATGGAAATCAAATCAAGAATTACTTATTCCTTGAGCATATCTATGCAGTAAGAAAAATTTAATTTTCTAACTGCAATCCAAACGAATAGCAGCTCATAAGTTATGATATTACTAAATGTTCACAAAAGAGGAGCATTCTGTTAGAAATTCTAGTTTGTAGTGATATAATAAGTTAACACATCTATTTCCTAAAATATTTAAAGCTTATCAATCAATTGTTGTAAATAAATAAAATTATTTTTTTCCATTTTGGATATGCGGACCCGATATGATCAATGTGAGAAATAAGAGCATCATGATCATGCACATATCAGAGGGAAAGGTATATGACATAATAATCAATGGACAACATGAATATTATCAGTAGTATAACTATATGGATGAACCCATCTTCACATAAGCCAAGCCTAGCATTGCATGGTTGAACTACAAAGTATGAATGACTATAGTCAAAATGTCTTCAGACTTCACCATATGATAGATGACTCATAGAATTAACATCAACTTATCAAGTGTTATACAATGTCATGTGAGAAATTGTACACATAGAAACGAGTAGTCTCTAAAGTTTGGGTATGAATGGAAATCACAAGAGATGCTTGGATGAAATAATTTTTTTTTTATTTTGAATCTTTCACCCACTTTAATTGAGTATATCAACACCATAAAATTTGCATTGTATCCCCATTGCATTAGCCTTATAAAGTTTCATGCAATCATTAACTCAATACTATATTTTAAGATAGTACTCTTAACATTAACAATAACTTTTTTAATTCTATATAAATCATTCAAAATGAATTTTATGTAGGGTTTGTCCCCTTCAATAATGTGACTTCATGATTTATGCATTATCTAGGCTTATTAAAATCTGATTTGGTGGTCAGCATTTTCAGCGTTTACGATACTCTGGTTTGATGCTTCATAAAACTATTATTGATGCTTCAAACCATGATGCACAATAATGTGCATCTATCCTACTAAGGTTATTTTGTAGCATTCAGTAAATCATAAAACTATTGTGCATCATGGTTTGATGCTTGGTCATCGTTAGTCAGAGAAATGCGTTCTACATGCATCATGAATCATTTTCTTTGCATCTGTTAGGATTGTGTTATATTGGAGGGGCATAACTTATTGAGGTACCACCATGATAGTATTGAATATCTGGTTAATATTCACCATGTGTAGTCCAACTCCTATAATTGGGTTTAAATCCCTTCTAATATAGATCCAATTTGACTTCATCAGGTGTTAGATATGCTTTATTTTTATTCTTCACACAAGGGCATCAAAACTTACCCTCTAAACGGTAAATGAACAGTTGCGATGTCACGTGCAAAAGTTATTGAATAACATTCAAGAACTCATCAGTGAGTTTCTTTCTTTATGTATATAATTTTTATATATTCTTGATTTAAAACTTTGAATATCCATCTTCAAAGAAGATGAAGCTTTATAGAACAACACAATTAGATTTCAGTGATACAAAAATTTGTTTTTATGAGATATCTATCACACTAACATCAATGTTTACACAGAAATCACACATGATTTTTATGCATGACATATATAATACCTAAACTTGAGATTTAACAAAAAAAACAAAATGGTTCGTATGTGTTACACACCTAACACCTAAAATTCAAATTACATATTTAAATCACCCAATTCTTATATATTTTTTGTATATAATCCACATAGTTTCTCATGTATTATATCCAATAAAATCTTTTTGACACTTACTATGATCAACTACAAAAATTAATCCTTTTTCTCCATTATGGCCTATGGATTAGATTATCAACATTTATGGTGACACAACCATCTTATGCTACTCTCTAAAATTGTCTACCATTAAAGCTGCACTAACCTTTTCATGGATATATTTGTTCCACATTTATCTCTAAGTGTAAAGTCACTCATTCGCATAAGCCTTCTCGGTTTAGAAATAATTAATTTATTTATTGTGTTTCTCTTTAACAAGCCAACATTCTTTCCCATAAAAGCATTAGAAGACTTTTCTTCATCTTAGGTTTGGAGAAAAAACATAGTGCATGGTGGGATATAACATTCAAGACATTCCTATTATTAATAATAAGTGTTCACCTCTTCATTATAAGTCACATGAAAGGAGATAATGTTTCTATTCTTTCAGTCCTCAGTTAGTTTCTATAAATTATTAAACATATCATCTCTCTAATTTGGTGGTCATCCTTAATGACAATCTCTCTTCATATAAGGATGGCTTATCCAAAATATTTTTCTATATCACTATCCTCTAAGTAAAATAAGCTCATCTAGGGATATGATTTGTCTTACACCAATGCAACTTCTCGCCCATTTTACAACATTGAAAAAGTATGATCTCCTCAATTATCATTATATTTCCCTCAATAAGAAATTTCTTTACTTCATATCCAATATAAAACCTAATTCCAAACACTTGCATCCAAAATACAACACATAAAATATTGAAATGAAAAAACAGTAGATATCTCGCATAAAATAGAGACATGTGAAAGAAGAAAATATTGTCTTAGGTTTAGAGAGGAGAGGAAGTCACCCAATCTGCATTAAATAACAAGCGAAATGTGTGACCACTGGAGAAGAAGGTGGAAGAAGTTCTTCAATAGAAGTGTTAGAGCAAATGAAGCTAAACAAAGCAAGAAGGAAAATGAGAGCTTGTCAAATAGGATCTGTATTTTAAAGCATTTATGTCTAATTTTCAAAATATTTGTGTCAGTTCAAAGTCGATAATATTAAGTGAACTTGTTTTGTCAACATATACAATACAGTGGTGATGCAAATATCAATACACATCTCATCATCCAACCAACATCCAATTTTGTCGCAAATCTTATGTTAGTCTGACACTGATAATTGTGCGATAAATTTCCTGGTGCAAAGTCTGGCCCTATAGCTTTGCTATAGTGCCTATAATAGCTTAAAGAAGGCATTTAATGACCCATTAATATTGTCATTCGGTCAATCTAAAACTATTGTTCAGTTGGCATACTTTTAGTGGGTTGAGAGGTCATAAGTTAGTTTTCTCAATGAAATTTAGAGTTGAGGCCCTCTTGTCCTTAAGATGAACTTGGAACTTCAGGTAGAGGGTGTATAATCATAATCTAAGGAGTGTTATATTTGGTCAAGGAGTTTTCTTAGGGTGTTCTGCAATGTGCCCTATAGTCATCTAAGTGATGAATTCTAGAATCATTTGAGGGAGCTTGTTACCAATGACTGTCCCTTGAATTAGGTATCTTTTGTTCCTTAGTTCTACTGTTCTTCTATTAGATCAATTCAGAGTTTAAACAAAAGGAAATGATGCTTAGCATTTTTGTCTATTGACTATTCTGATGTGCCATACTTTGGTGTTTATAAGCTATACATGTTGGATTTCCTTAAGATTCATGCCATCATATTCTTATGTATTGATTTAATTCTGCAACTCTATTCTTAAAAGCTACAGTTGTGACAAGAAAAAATGAATTAAATATAAAAAGGTACATATTTATTGCATAAAAAGTGATTTTAATAATTTAATTTTCTATATTTTTGTTCTAATGGTCCTTATAAATAAGGCCTAATGACCACTTCTCCTCACTCTTTGAATTGCTAACATAAGAGAGTTATGTAAATGAGGCTACCATGATGAAGGTTTTCAAACATTTGTCCAAAGAACTCCATTCTCTCAAAGATGCATGAGAGAAAATAGACTAAATAGTAGTTGATTTTTAATAAAAAAAGCCAAAGGTTGAGGACTAGCGAGTAATATCAAAGAGGTCAGAGGGAGAATGCTGATAGATCAGTTCAAAAAGGTTGGAAGGAGAAGATCGACAAGTTAAATCAAAGAGGCCGTAGAAAGGGAGCTCATCAGAGGGAAGCAAGTTATATAGAATAAACAAAGGCCGGAGGAAGAAACAGAGTTGTATGACTCGATACCGCTCAATCATGAGAGGATTGATATGCACAACACTAGTTTGACGGTCCTTGTCTCAAATTTGATCTGTGAGTAGCTGGCTCAACAATTGATCTAAGTGCTTTTTGAGAACCCATGTCCAACCATGTGAAGGTACAACTCTCTTATCTTAGGTTTGTGAGACTAGCCATATGATTATCCAGCTGTTTGTTGGTAAGAGCCTCCAATTGTCTGAGATGGAACAAATCATTGATATGAAAAAACTTAGTTTTCTCTTACTCAATAGATTTGTTCTTTTTTTTGCCATTAAATTATTCTTGTAGAGAAGAAATTGTAGATTATCAAATTGATACTGGGAGTCGACCATCTCTTTGTTCCATAGGTGGTTGAGAGATAGTCTATTATGGCCCATGGTGGAGGCTGACCTGATTTTTTTATGCCCTGAGGAAGTTGAGCGAGAAATTGGTGGTTAGTGAGTATCTCTAGTGTCTTTGGCTCACCAAATAGATAAAATGTTGGACTTGATTGCCAGAAATCCTAGCTTATAGAGGGAGGCTGCCATAATAGATCTGAAGGAAGAACGAGCGATTCTTTAGGTGGACATGGTTATTCTTCTCAAATAGATGAAAACTATCAGATGAAGCTGGCAGGGGTATTGACACACAAAAAAATATTGTTTTAAGTATATATTTTATGCCTATTTTTGGTGATATTTCACTTTAAAGAAGGGCATCTTTATGTTTTTGTTGCAGGTATAACAATTACAGGCATTTGGAGCAAAAGTAGCAAAAAAGACAAAATTTGAAGACAAAACAATGAAGTTTCAAATAATGGCCGATGATGCGCCAGATTGGCGTCACATCGATGCCAGATGTGCCAGATGCGCCAAAGCCCAGAATTGTGCAAACTTCAGCAAACTAGTGCATGATGCACCATATTAGCACCATTTGTGTCATTTGATAGAGAGTTGGTGCATGATGTGTCAGATGCGCCAAGGATGACTTTTTATGAATTAAGGTGGTTCAAGATGAATTTTGCTCAAATTTTCATAGGGACAATTGTTCTAAACACCCCTTGGAGTAATTCAATGCATATAGATACTTTGGAAGGATCATTTATGAAGCGATATGTCTCTTGGATCAATGGAAATGTCATTTGAAGTCAAAAGAGTTGACTTTTGTACAGAATTTTAGGGGGGGTAACTTTGAATTCTTTTTGAGGGAGGCAGCCTTTGATAAAAGAGAAGGAAGTCTAGGGCTAAAAGGAGGAGAAAAGAAAGAAAGATAGAGAGAGGGGGGGAGTAGTGGTGTGTGGCTTGAAGGAGAGTTAGAGAGAGAGAGAGAGAAAGTCAAGGGCTTGGACATTTTCTTCAAGGATTATAAGAGGAGGGGGAAGGTGAGAGATTTTTTCTTCATTACACTTTTAAGAGTGAATTGAGAGTTCTTGTAAAGAGAGAAAGACTTAGAGAGAAGTTCTAGGAGTTTTCTTGGGAAGGTTTGTGAAATAAGTTGTGTCTTTTATTTCTTTTATTTTGTAAACTTGTTTTTATTAATGAAATTCCTGTTTTGTCGTATCCTTCTCATGAATTCTAAATAGTATTCTATATCCTTATCTTTACTTTGAGATATGGTTCTTTGAAGAATTGATTTTATTATATATGTTTTTAAATGTCAATAATTTGTGATGATTTGAACTCCGATATTCATTTACTTTTTGATCTGGCCAATTGAAATGTTAAAATGTGTTGAGAAACATATGTTCCAAAAGGGCTATGATTTCTAAACATGAGGAGAATCACATTTAATTTCTTATGAGAGTATTTCATCTATGGAATTGGGTTAAAATAAATAGGAAAATATACTTTGTTGGATACAAAATTTGAGATTTTAAGGTGACAAATTAAAAGCCCCAATTTGCTCCAGTTGATTAGAAACTGATGCAAGATTGTCAGCCCTCAGGGGAGGGAGTAGTGGGAGCTCTGGAGTGGCAGCCATTATTCTCTCAGTCTAAACACAGAATTAGGGACCAAACTCTGGATTGATCAATGTTCTTTATGCACTTGGAAGAGGGTAAAGAGGGTAAAGAATAGGATTGCTCCTATTTGGCACAAAACATTTTTTATGTATGTTTCCATATGATTTGAATTTCTTCACAAACCATATACTCATTGTAAAGGGGAAGGATGCTTTCTTAAATTTGGAATTTTTGTCACAACTTCTTACTTTTAATTTTCATAATTTTATTTTTGAATGTTTAACATTTAGTTTAGTTAACATTGTCTTTCAATTGCATTTTAATTAACATTCACTTGATACTTAATATTCAAACTTTGCACTTTAATTTTTTGTATTTTAAAATAGTAATTTACATTATAATCTTAGGAACTTATTTACAGACATTTCCAACATCCCCGTGGGATCGATATCTAGGACTCCATTAGAGCCCTTTTTTACTTGAGCTTTACGTATACTAACATTATTTTTAAATGAGATTTGGCAGTTAATAGATTTTTAAAAGAAAAAACTATTTTAATTAAAGTTATTTTATTGGGATTAATTTGCATATTTGTTATTGTAATTGTCATGTATATTTTGTAATATTGAAAAATATTTGTAGAATTGACACACTAAATCCAATCGCATTAGGTATGAGTGACTGATTCTATATTTTGAGTTCAAACAGAGGAAGATAGTGTGGAGAAGTAATATGTGTTGTATCAGAATCTTGTGATTTGAGGTTTTGTATTACTCGAGGCAGCTGAAGAACCCAATGTAAAATATCTTCTTTGAAAAATAATATTTAATTTTACAAATTTCCAAAATTTTATGTCATTACCTTTTCTCTAATTTCATGATAAATTCTTAAGAATTTTTGAAGATCAAAGTGTCGATTTGAGACATCTAGAATTCTCTAGATGCTTTATATACAATGATCAAAGGGAAAATGTAGATTATGCTTTCCAAATTTCCCTCTTCCTTCCCTTCCATGATTTGTTAAGAGTCAATTTTCTTCTAGCATTTTCCATGACTTCCAAGTATCCTCCAAACTTGTTCAATTTTGTGCCAGTGACCAAAAAGTCTACTCTTACATCATTTGATGTGGATCTTCTAAAGGATTATTATGTGTATAATACATGTGTAGTGCTCAAGGTGGTGGAACTGGAGGCAAGGGAGAGTGGTCTTCTTGGCAATGATCTGTTATTCTACCAGGATTATTGTTGTGCTGGCTCTAACTGTCCTTCTGTCATAAAATTTAACATATTCTCATTCATTATAGAGTCATCCTCATTTAGCTGAAGCCAATTTCAGCCACGATCATGATGGCATTCATTATCTACTTAATGTAGATGGAGATCCCTTAGTACCGAGAGCTATTCTTATACATGTTCTTATTAGAGTAAAACTCGACTGTTACAACATATTCATATGGATTCAAAAGTTTGATTTGCTTTACTTAGAGAACAAAATGAAGGATTGAAGGTATTGGTTCCCCTAAGTTATCTGTGAAGACTGAGTAATCTCCATATAGTCAATTGAAGAATTGTAAAACAAAAATAAGGCAACATTGTAGAGGATTTTGGGCATACATCGACCATCGTTACTAAGCAGATTTCAATCATCAAGTACACTAACCCTATGATAGTAAACTAATTGTTGAACTCGTACAGATTGGTCCTATGACCTCATAATTGTGGGTCACTTCAAATGTGGTGAAGGAGAAGAGGCTAAGGTAAAAGGTCTCTTTGCTATCATGGAAAGTGCTAAAGAAGATGAAGAACATTGCTTCCACATTAAGGAGGGAAGAGTTTAAGGAAGAGGATGCGTAGGAGGTTGGGACAATCCTAAGCTCATAATTTATCCACTATGTCTCTGAAACAATAGTTGTCATTAAAAAAACTATCACTGGTGAATTAATCATGATCAAGAAATACCCTTCTTTAATAAACTTGGGGACTTTAAGGAATCATAGCTAAGAGAAGTAGACTCCTTGCATCATTTAATTGGATGTTGAGGAATCATTAGAGAAAATTTTAACTTAAGGAGATCCCTAACCATCTTCCTTGGGTTTTATACCTCTTTCTGAAATAGGAGAGACCATCCAAATTTCTTCGCGCTCACCAGTTGCACTAACTGAACAAGTGGAAGTAAGAATCTTAGAGGAAACCCCAGTTAAAAAAGAGGATCTTGAGTCGTAGTGTGCTTCATAGTGCAAGGTGGTCGTTTTTGAACAATAACAATGTCAGGGGATGGACAAGTGACACGCCTTAAAAATACCGATTTTAAATGTACATTTTATGCTTGTTTTTAAAAATATTGTGCTTTACCGAAAGATATTTTGTGTGTTTTTGATTTTAGGTGCAAGAAATGATGTTTAAGAGTAAAAATGAGCAAAAACGCATCAAAGAGGAGAAAAATAGAGCTAAAGAAGTAGTGGGAGAAAATTTGACCTTGCGCCGACTGATCCACCTTTAAATTACCTATTTTTAGTGTTTATTTTATGATTTTTTTACGTATTTTTTTAGAGATATTGCACTTTAAAGGAAGGTATTTTGTATGTTTTTGGTTTTAGACACATGGAATGGACATTTAGATTAAATGAGGGAAAAATGAGAAAAATAGTGCCCTTTATATGGCACCATAGCTTTGCCCCTTGGCGCTATAGCAGCACAAATGGGCATAATGAGTGCTATAGGGCCTAGAATTAAGCTATAGCGCCAATAACTACCCTTCTAGAAGATTTAATGAATTTGACCCAATTTTGAAGGGGTGTTTGAAGCAAAGATCTATTAAAAGGGATAAAAAATATGATTGACTTTTGAGCAACATTTGAAGGCATTAGGTAGTTCTACTTTTGTGTTTAAGTGTGAGTTTAAGTGTGTTTTGTGTTTGTAAGAGTAAGAGTTTAAGCAGACTCCAACATTTGATTTGAAGAGAAGACGTAAATTATTTTGTATTTTTGTTTAAGTTTCTGTTTCTAAGACATGGATTTCAATACAAATTATATGTTTTTGTTTATTCTCCATAAATTTTGATCAGTTCCCTTTCTTTCTTCTTGCATTTGGGATTTATTCTTGTAGGATAAAAATGATTTATAGATTTCTATTTACTTTAAGAAATTATGATGAAATTTTTGTGGTTTCTACATTGACTTACAAATTGGCCACTTGTGAGATTAAAATCCACTGAGAAACATAAAAACCAAAGAGAGCTATGATTTCACCCAACTAGTGAGTGTCACACTTTATTCTGGGCAGAGGTGTTGCAATCACCTAAGGGGGAGTGCAAATAGATAGGGAGATAAGTTTTGGTGGGCGTATAATTGAAGTTTCTAGGTTGACAAAAAAGAACAAGAGGTGAGAGGCAAGAATCTACTAAGGACTACTACACAAGCTGGTGAAAAACTCTAAATTAGCTAATGTTCCCTGCTAGCATTGGGAGGGGGTTAAGAGTAGGAATGTTTCTATTTTTGACAATACATCATCTTATTTTTAGCCATTCAAATCCTCAAAAATTAACATCTCTTTGCAAGGGGAAATATCTTTTAATAATATTCAAAATTGTTAAATTTACTTTGTTTAGCTGTTAATATTAGTTGTTTCTTTCTTCTTTTATTTAGTCTTAACCTTTGCAATCATATCAACATTGTTCTACTTTGATTTTACCTGCAATTTGGATAGAATTTCACTACTCAAATTTAAAGATATCAACTTTCCTCGTGGAATCAATACTTGAGTTTTTAAAGAAAATCTTTAATTACTTAAATGATACGTATACTTACGTAGTACCTCTAGCGTGAAGTTTTATTATTTATTTTCTATATAATTTCATTTATTCACACTAACCTCTAAATATAAATATGGACAAGTTTTTGGCAATTTTTTGGAGAGTAAAAATACACGTAATTGTGGGTTGGGTCAACTAGGCGCCTAGGCGCCAGATTCTTCTAGAAGATTGGCGCCTATGCGTGACAGTTGGGCGCCTAGGAGTACAGTTGGGTGCCTAGGCGTGATAGTTGGGCGCCTAGGCGCTTGAAGCGGTTACCATCATATTCAGTGAATATGGATGCTTTGAAGATGTGTCTGAAATAACCCTTGGTGAATTTTAGAGCTCTACATATAAGAATGAATCCTAAATGAAAAGGGTGTGTAGTGAGTCTCTTTTGAGTTGGTTAGACTGCCCATTGAAGTTGGCGACCACAATAGTGAGAGTGTGGTGAGACTTTGAGATTGTGAATGATTGTGGAGTCTTATTGAGTCAAATTCAGTTAGAAAACTTTAGAGAATTGTTTTGGGGAAAAGTTGGAGATAAGTATTCTTACTTTTGTTTAAGTTTTGTGTTGTAAAATTGGTTTTTAGTATATATATATAAATAACATGGGCCTGACGGCTGACCCTAGAGTTGCTCTGCTAGGTTTTGGGAAGTGATGGCCCTGCTTGGAGAGGCTAATGAGCTGTGGGAAGAAGCTTGTTCTCTCTTCAAGAAGTGGTTTGGCTTTTCTTGCATTTTTCTTTTGCTAGAGTTTCCTGATTCCTTGTTGCTGAGCATCTTTGGGAGTAGCTTTGTCCTGTTCAGTTACAGTTCCATTGTTGCTAAACAAGTTTGGAAGCCCTCCTGCTTTACTTCTATTTTTTAGTTGTTGGAGCACCTTGTGGGGTGCTGCTGCTAGGTTTTATGGCCTCCCCTATCGATTTGGAGACTAACTTGCAATGGGCAAGAGCCACCTATGCTAGGGCTGTTGGAAAATCTTCTTCTTCCCTAGTGGACCTTGACAAATTAGTTTTCCCTCAAGATTTTCATAATACTGCTACTGGAAGGGGTTCTGCCTCTTGCATCCATCTTGTGGGCTCTAAACATGGAGAACCAGCTGCTATTTTTTCAAAACAGGACCTTGATGAACTGAACCTGGAAGTCAAGTTCACACTCATTGGAAAGTTTAGCCTGGGGCACCCAAAAATGGAGATTGTGAGGAATTACTTTGAATCACTGAATATAGCAGACTGGAAGCTTGGAATATTGGATGGCAGACACCTCCTTATCTAACTGACAAAGGAAGAATATTATACTAGAATATCAAACAATCAATAATCATTGCAGGAGTTGAAATGAAAATTTTAAAATGGACCCCTGAGTATGACCCTTCTCAGGAGCCCCCTACAGTGCCAATTTGGTTCAAACTACCAAAACAGCCTTTGCATCTCTTTAAATTAAATGCTTTATTCAACATTGGTTGCACATTAGGAACACCTTTGAAGGTGGATGCTGCTACATACAATAAAGCAAGGCCTGCTATTGCCAGAATTTTGGTGGAGAGGGACGTTACTCGACCTGATGTCAAGAGTTTTTGGATTAGAGACTCATTGAAGGGATTCTGGCAGGAAGTTGTCATGGAGAAAAGGCCTTATTACTGTCAACATTGCAAGATGTTTAGCCATACTAGGGAGAAATGCTCCAGGCTAAATCCACCTAATAGAAGGAAAACAACCCACACACAGCTGGAACCCAACACTGAATACACTCATCTACTGAGAGATAACAGCAAAGTAGATTACCATGAGAACTTCATGGTGGCTGGGATTACAGACACAAACATTCCAACTATTAATCAATTTACTCCCCAGGCTCAGCCAATAGAGATTTCTCTTGCTAAGAAGGGTGAAACAGTAGGAGAGATTGTGGAGACAGGAAATGCTGAGAATGGGAACACTTCAGTGAAAGTCACTTTAAGGGATTCAATAAAGTCTATAAAGAACACAAGGGAGCAGGAGGCTAGAGAGGAGGTGGCCTCCCCTACTGATGATATAGTCACAAAACTAAACAAAGAATTGGAATCAGAATGGCAGTTTCAAAAAATAAGGAAGAAAAGAAGCTCGATCTGAAAAATGAAAAGGAAAAGGAATTAGCTTTAATGGAAGACCATAGCACCCAAAGAAGAGGAAGCAAACTAAGGGGAAGGACTAGATCAAGATGCTAAACTTCCACCTTTCCTCCCTCCCCATGATCAATATGCTGTGTTGGAATATAAGGGGGATTGCTAACCCCTTATCATTAAAAAGATTAAAATATCTTAACAATAAATACAAATTTTGGTGCTTAGCCATTTTGGAAACTATGGTTCATATTAACACTAAGAATATAGCAAAAGTGTTTCCTGGGTTCAATCTTTTCACTAACCTAAAAAACAAAATTTGGGTTTTCTATAGGAAAGAAATGAAGTACTCTATCTTAGTTAACCACCAGCAAATTCTACATATGAACATGNAAGATTAAAATATCTTAACAAAAAATACAAATTTTGGTGCTTAGCCATTTTGGAACCTATGGTTCATATTAATACTAAGAATATAGCAAAAGTGTTTCCTAGCTTCAAGCTTTTCACTACCTAAACAATAAAATTTGGGTTTTCTGTAGGAAAGAAAATGAAGTGCTCCATCTCAGTTAACCACCAACATATTCTTCATNGGGGATTCCTAACCCCTTATCCTTAAAAAGATTAAAATATCTTAACAAAAAATACAAATTTTGGTGCTTAGCTATTTTGGAACCGATGGTTCATATTAACACTAAGAATATAGCAAAAGTGTTTCCTAGCTTAAATCTTTTCACTAACTTAAACAACAAATTTTGGGTTTTTAGCAGGAAAGAAATGAAGTGCTCTGTCTTAGTTAACCACCAGCAAATTCTTCATATGAACATCAGTACTGAAAGAATAGATGGATTTGCTTCTTTTGTTTATTCAGGAAGCTCTAAAACAGCTAGAACTGAGCTGTGGGAGACCTTTCAGCACATTCAAGGAACTATTGATAAANCATGAGTACTGAAGGAATAGATGGATTTGCTTCTTTTGTTTATGCAGGAAGCTCCAAAACAGCTAGAACTGAGTTGTGGGAGACCTTTCAGTACATTCAAGGCTTTATTGATAAAGCTTGGATTGTGGGAGGAAACTTCAACTGTATTGCATCACCTATTGAAAGGAGGGAGGTAGAACCCCCAATCCTGTCATCATGTCCAATTTCAATGATAACATCCAAAATACTGGTCTATTTGATATGCGATACAATGAACCTGCCTTCACNGGTAGAACCCCCAATCCTGTCATCATGTCCAATTTCAATGATAACATCCAAAATACTGGTCTATTTGATATGAGATACAGTGGATCTGCTTTCACATGGAGAAGGAAGAACTTGTGGGAAAGACTGGATAGAGTCTTAGCTAATGACCACTTGATCCAAAATNATATATATATATATATCTTTTGTTTTGTTATCCCATGAATTCCAAGTAGTTTTTATTTTTTTCTCCTTTCAATAAAAAGTAATCATGTTTGGGGTTAGAATGTTTTGAAGATTTCTTATATCCCATAAATTTTTTATGGTATTTTCAGTGGTATATAATTTAATTTGCAAACTAGTTATTTGTTGTTAAAATCTGTTGCAAAACATAAAGATTCGGAAGGTCTATGACTTCACCAACTTGTGAGTACCACACCAAACATTAGATCGAGGGAATGCCAAGTCAAAGGGAAAGTTCAAATAGATAGAGAGATAAGTTTTGATGGGCATCGAATTGATGATTCTAGAGTTACAGGCTAGATCCATTATAAATTTAGTCTTTAGTTTGGGACTTGAGACCTAGTTGGTCTTAATAGAGAGGGTTAGTGAGTAATCTAGATGTGAGAGGCTAGAATCTACTCAGCACAACCATATGTCTTTCGTCAGTGCGTCTATGTATTGCGATTATTAAGGGTAGTTTAANTTATATATATATATATATATATATATATATATATATATATATATATATATATATATAGATTTTGTTTTAGCTTTCTTTTCTGCTAGAGTTTTGTATGTTTGAGGATGGGTCTCCCTTTGAGGGTGTATTGTGAGATTTTGGATTGAGTTAGGGAGACCTCTCCTTTTGTAGTTGCTTTTATTATTAACATGTAGAGAGTCGAATAATGCTCCTTTCACCAAATATATAAAGGGATTGAAGCCTGTATGGACGACTTTCAGTGTTTGGAACTTCATTTGACTCATGTTTATAAAATTTATCTAAAGTTCTTAAGCATTGTAAAGAAACAAATTTTGTCCTTAACTGGGAAAAATGACAATTTATGGTAGCAGCGGAATTGTATTAGGTCATCAAATATCAGAAAATGGTATGGAAGTAGATCCTACTAAAATTCAAATGATCGTTAATTTACCTTATCCAACAAATGAAAGAGAAACTAGGAGTTTTTTAGGATATTTTGGATTCTAAAGGCGATATATTAAGGACACTTCTAAGATTGCTAAGCTTTTATGTCATTTATTGATGAAAGATGCAATTTTCAATTTTGGTGAGGAATGCCTAAAAGCTTTTAAATTATTAAAGATAAAAATTAATCACTGTACAAATTATAGTTTCATCAAATTGGGAAAAAACTTTTGAACTTATGTGTGATGCAAGTGATTATGCTATTGGAGCTGTTTTAGGACAAAGATATGATAAAATTTTCAAAGTTATTTACTATGCTAGTAAAACTCTTTAATGAAACTCAAATTTATTATACAACAACTCAAAAAGAGTTATTAGCAATAGTATATGCCTTTAATAAATTAGATCATATTTGATTGGAACTCAATGTATAATGCAAACAGATCATTTTGCTATTAAGTACTTAATGAAAAAGAAGGATACTAAACCAAGACTTAAAAGATAGATTCTTGTTTTACAAGAATTTGATTTTGAAATAGTAGATCAGAAGGGAACTGAAAATCAAATTGCCGATCATTCTTCTAGGCTTGAATTAGAAAAGACACTTTGTTTTGAAAAAGAAATTAATGAACATTTTCCAGATGAAAAGTTGTTCACTGTAAATGAGTGGTGTGTTCCGTGGTATGTCAACATTGTGAACTATATTTTTAATGAGCTTAAACCCTATGGAATGACATACCAACAAATAAGGAAATATATTTTGACATTGTGAACTATATTGTTAGTGATCTTAAACCCAATGGAATGACATACCAATAAATGAGGAAATTTATTTCTGAAGCTAAGCACTTATTTTTGGGATGACCCATTTTATATAAAATAAGGGAAGGATCTGATTATTCGAAGATGTGTACCATTAGAAGAAACTTATGAAATTATCCAAAAATGTAATAATTCTGATTTTGTGAAGATGTGTACCATTAGAAGAAACTTATGAAATTATCCAAAAATGTCATAATTCTTATTTTGAGGGACATTTTGGTGTTGATAAAACATCATACAAATTTCTATAATTTGAATTTTATTGGCCTAGAATTTTTAGAGATGTTAATGCTTATATCAAAACTTGTGATAGATGCCAAATAGTAGCCAATATTTTTAGAAGAAATGGGATGCCCCCCAATTATATGCTAGAAGTTAAAATATTTGATATTTGGCGATTAGATTTCATGAGACCATTTATACTATCTTTCAGAAATTTATATATTCTGTTAGTAGTGGACTATGTATCCAAAGGGATAGAAACTATTGTTTTACCTCGATGTGATGCTCAAAGTGTGGAAAATTTTTGTAAAACTGAATATTTTGTAGATTTGGGATGCCGAGAGTTATCATAACTGATGGGGGAAGTCATTTTAGAAATTCCATAATGGAGAATTTATAAAGAAATATCATATAAATCATAGGATTGATACTGCTTATCATCCTCAGACAAGTGGTTTGATTGAATTGTCTAATCGGGAAATTAAAAGAATTATGGAAAAATCTGTGAACCCAACAAAAATGGATTGGTCAGGCAAACTTGACTATGCTTTGTGGGCTTATAAGACTATATGTAGAACTCCTATAGGACCTCGCCATATAGGGTAATCTTTGGGAAAGCTCGTCACTTACCATTTGAACTTGAGCATAAAGCATATTGGGATATTAAAGAGGTCAATTATAATTTAAAAGATGCGGGTGAGAAAAGATTGTTACAATTAAATGAGCTTGAAGAGATAAGGAATGAATTTTATGAGAGTGCTACTATTTATAAAGAAAAGATGAAAATGTGACATGATCGAAAGATTATTACTAAAAATTTTCAACCTGGGCAACAAGTTTTTCTATATAATGCATGGTTAAGATTATTTCTAGGAAAACTTAAGTCAAGGTGGATGGGCCCAGTTGTTGTGATAAAAACTTATCCTTATGGAGCTGTGGATATTAAAGATCCTAATTCTTAAAAAAATTTTAAGGTGAATGGACATAGAATGAAACCTTATTATAGAGCAAATCAGCATAAATATAATGATGGAATGATGTTGCACCAACCAAAATGAGCACTGGTTACGTCGAGCTGACGACGTAAAACCAAGCACTTTGTGGGAGGCAACCCATTGTTATCAGTGTGTTTTTTCTTTGATTGTTATTTTGAGTTTGATTAAGAAATTTGGGGTAGTATTTTTGAGTTTATTATGTGCTAGTAATGATTTTCAGACTTTATTTAGTGACGTAGACATGTTAGAATGACATATTGGACATTAAGTTGACTAGTGCTAAAATGTGCACTGGCACTTAAGCGCCAGATCCAGAGCTTAAGCACAGAAATTTAATCACATGTGCAAATTTTGATTTCTAGAAGGTGTAACAGCAATTTAGTTGGAATAAAAGTGTCTTGGCAGTTTCTAGTCGTGCCTAGAAGCTATGAGGGGGAATTAGGCATATAAATTGAAGGGGTTTGTGAAGGAATTTCACCCCGGATTATTTTTAGCCCTAAAAGTCTATGAAGGAGAGAGATTTAGAGAAAATGTACTTCACCCCGGATTATTTTTAGCCCTAAAAGTCTAAGAAAGAGAGAGATTTAGAGAAAATGTTTATCATGGGAGATGGATTTGAAGAAGAAGGAAAAAGCCATGAGGAAGAAGTTCATTAGTCAAAGTGCACAAGAGATGTATAATGGTTTCTTAGCCGTTAGTATTGACGGGATATCAGAGAAAGCACAGGAGATGTATAACGGTTTCTTAGCTGTTAGTATTGAAGGGATATCAGAGAAGATCAACCAGATGGAGAATACTATATATGTATTAGAGACTAACGTGCTTGAATTGCATGCTCATCTAGAACATATTGGGTGACAACTTAAGATGAAATTCAGTCATACCAGTTATGTTGAGTTAGAACATATTGGGTGGCAACTTAAGATACAATTCAGCCATACCAGTTATGTAGAGGAAGCGAATAAGGCGATGTTCCTTAAGCAAAAGTGGATCGAAGATGATAGTATTAGAGCTCGTCACCACCGTTCGTTTTATCAACTCTATATTCCTGTAGGGACTACTAAGAGACAAGAATTCCTTCCATCTAATGAAGAGTGGCATTAAGTTAAGTGTTAGGAATTGTGTGTTTGGAGTCATGTTTTTAAGTGCGTTAGTGTTTATGTCTTGTGTTTAGTGTTTGTGTCACTTATATACTTAATTGTAAATGTGTGTTAAGTGTTTTGTACTTAAGTTTATGTCTTGTGTTTAATGTTTGTGTCACTTATGTGTTTAATTGTAAATGTGTGTTAAGTGTTTTGTACTTAGGAAAATTTTCTCATCCAAGACTATTTGGAGAGAGAACTAAGTGTTAAATGTGTTTGTACTTGTTTGTGAATTGATATAAGTTTGTTTAACTGAAAATTTGTGCTATTTTTAGCCTTGAATTGAATTAATTTTTATGGAGAATTTTGAGAAAGAAGGAAGTTATGAAGTAAAAATAGTCATTTAAGTGCTATGAGACCATTTAGGGGTGGTTTACTTAGGCTAATATTACAATTTAATTATAATTAAAAATTTTAAAAATTGTGCACTGGCGCCTAAGAGCCACATCTCACGCTTAAGCGTGAGCCAACCCGAGAGGCAGGCGCCAAAGCGCCACTTACCCATGTTTAAGCGTCAATTCACGAAAATTGGTTCGGGAATGGTTAAAATTGAATTTTTAGTCCAAAAATACAATTTTTAACACCTCCTATCACCTTCCCCAGCTCGAGTTTGCAATTTTGAGGGCTAGGGAGGGTGAAATTTGTAGATTTCTTGGTGGAATCAAGTGAGATTTACTAGATCGAAGTTCTATGAGGTAAGAGCTTTACTTTTATGCAAAAATTTTGGATTTTCACCATATATTTTAAGCACATTTGGAAGATTTCGAAAATTTACTATTCATGGTGAAAAGTGAGGAAAAATCTATGGAAATTGCTTGGGAAGTTTAGTTAGTACTTTTTGGAAGTTTAGTTTAGTGATTTAAACTTGATTTTTAAAGTTATTTTTGGAATTTATCAAATTTGCAGAATGACACAAAGAATGAAAAGGAGCAGAGGAAAGAGCCCATTTGATTCAAGTAAATTTGTTAGTTCAAAAGCTTAGAATTGATTTAGTGACGCTCTACAGTCACAAAAAATGATTCAGGAGCAATGTTTTAAAAGTCTAGGTGGAGAAGTGGAAGACCTAATAGTCTGCCAACTGTGGGAACAGTTCTGTTTTTTCTCTGTTGTCAGGGAGTTTTATGCAAATCTCCCAGAGGCTGAGGACGATCGAGTTATGGTTAGAGGGAAGATGGTACACTTTACTCCAGAGGTAATGAACTTGTTTTACCATTTACCATCGGAGACTTTGTGTTTTTATGCAAATTATACTCCTACTGAAGCGGATCTAGACGAAATTATTTCATACTTGACTATTGGGAGAGGACTTTGGAAGATTACCAATGAGAGGAGAGTAAATTTCCCAAACTTCAAAGTTGTGTGCACCTTCAAAGGCCTAGCACTATTACATTTCTGCTCGTCTGCTTCCAACCAATCATCTCAGTTAAGTGACCAGATAGAGAGAGCAATGTTGAATTATTGTATTCAGGAGGGAAAGCCCATCAACATAGTGGCTTTGATTTATCACACTATCATCAGTTCAGTTGTTGCTGCTACTGCTGCAGGTATGGGATTTGCTTCCTTGATATTTTTTAATGCGAGTAGGCTGGAGTAAATTATGATTTTTGGGAGGAAGTTATGTTACCTCTGAAGCCCATCATGAAGGTAAATTTTCAGACTTATCCTGAGCATTCAATTTTTGGCTAGAGAGGAGGATTTTTTAAGAGCTATGGTTTAGAGACATCTGTTACATCTACCTCTGTTGCATCTTCATCTACACCATCTACTTCACGTGCTTCTACATCTAGAGGTGATTCTACTAAGACTCTTGATGAGTTACTATAGAAGATGATAGATAATATCAATTTTCCACTGATAAGGTACAAGATTTAGAGCATTTTGCATATCGTACTAATTGTTATAATTGAAGAAAGAGTGATTAGAAGAGAAATTCCACTCATCTTTAGAGAGCCTGATTAGAGGGAACCAAGAGTGCAATTTCCTCCATATCCTCGATAACCTGATTATGAAACAGTAGAAAAATGGTACAGTGGTGATTCTGAGGATGAAGAGTAGAGCTGAGAGATTCATTTTATGATTGTAATATGGTATGAACTATGTCGTCTGAGCCTGCTACATTTGCATCTGTGTGTTGTTGTGGACTATGTTTTATGTTGTGTTTTGAATTTTTATGTTCTATTGTTGTTGTGATTGTTGTGTTAGATAGTATTTCATTTTTAAAATTTTAGGGTAGTAACATTGTTTTGTGTTTAGTACTATGATTTAGTTAGTTTACAACTTAACTAAATTTCATATCTGTTATAAAGTAGAAAATCTTGGTAGCTTAGATCTTAAACTTGAAATTTAGAAACTCCTATCCTGTATTTTTCTTTTATAATGTTAGTGTGTTGTTTGTTTTTATACTCACTGTTTATAAGTCTATTGAATGTCTTTATGTTAAACTAAAATAAAATGTTAGAAAATTTGATCAAAATTAATTTAATGTTAGAAAATTTGGTCAAAATTAATTTTACTTCTATCTTTAGTTTTATACTTGTATAATTAAGATGTAAAAATTCCTGTTAGCATTNATATATATATATATATATATATATATATATATATATATATATATATATATATATATATATATAATAAAAGAGAAACTCATGGCTCCCTACGTGTTAATTAAAATCAAAGTGTAAAAAAAAAGGGGGAGGGAAAGCAGATCCCCAGCTAAAAGCAAAAAAATACAATAAAGCCATAGGGGTTCCGCTTTCCACATTATAACTCCACACAAAAGGAAAAAGGTAAGCATAAGAGTAGTGAACTTAAAAAAACAAGTCTAAAAAAAAACATATACCACTCAATGGAACGAGACTCAAAATAGCTATGACCAAAACAATGAATAAAAGGTCCAAATCTTCAACAAAAGAGAACTATGAGATGTTGAGCCAAAAGGAAAGAGCAGAGGTAGTAGAATTCATGCAAAAATCATCATCAAAGAACCAAGGAGAACACCACATAACCAGTTGATACATAGAGGCTGGAACTGAAAAAAAAGCAACGAAAGCTTCCAATACAAAATATTAGTGTTATCAACATAAAATAAATCAAGATAAGGTCTATCCCAAGTGAAATATTTCATTATAATCCAAAAAATAGAGGAAACAAACAAGGCTACCGAGGAGATGAAAGATGCAGTGCAGTTGGTTCAAAAAAGTGCAGTAGATCAGAGTAAGCTCCTGCCATGACAGTTATACCTAAACCAAAATCATGGCCTCAAAAAATGGTCCCAAAATGCTGTGCAAGAGCAGGTATTAATGACACAAACCCAAACACCATAAATGAATTTCAAGCAAATCACCATTTAATAGGGAAAAAACACCATAAAAAAAGTGAAGATAAGAAACAACAATATTATCTTCGAATATAAGGAATTTCAAGCAAATCACCATTTAATAGAACTTGTAAAGGAGGTGGGGGCACACTATCCACCAAAACCAGTTTTAAACACTGCTTAACAAGCTAATCCATAGGGGAATTACATTCCCTATAAATGAAATGCATCTGGGTGGCCAAATTATGACTTTTAATGAACTTACGAATCATATTAAGCACACAAAGAACATTCCAAGTAGGAGGAATGATCTTATTTAACATGTTAAAAATAGCCTTGGAATCAGACTCAATAGAAATAGTATGGAAGTGAAACATAACAACAATTTGTATAGCATACCAAATAGCAAAGCCCTCAGCCTATAAAGGTGTGATTGCAGTAACAGGTGAGACAAAATAACAAAGGCAATTCCTCAAAGAGTTTTAAAAAATACCACCCATACTGACATCATTTAAATTCCAACTTCCACATTCAACTTGACCCAACCGACGGAGGGGGGTTGCTATCGAATTAAGGAGGCCATCCTACCCCTCGGTAAAGGGTTTTGATGAGGCAAAAAAGTTTGAGAAGCCTTAAGATAGTAAGCAAAAAGATAAGAAGTTGTAATAACAATCATGGGAGGGGTTGAATCAAACTTATAAGAATTTCTTGCATACCATAGGAACCACAAGATGATAAGTGGAAAAGATTCAAGCTTCCTATCATATAAAGGTGCATTCTTCCAAGAACTGCAATACTTATCCAAATCTAAAATATTATTTTCATTTGTAATCTAATTTATATTAAAATAGAGCCCAACCAAACTCCAAACATCATGAGTAAATTGACAAAGAAAGAAAGGATGTGAAGCAGAATCCTCCTCGCAATTACAAATATAACAACACGATACCATAGACAAACCTTTTAGTTTCAAAATATCATCAAAAGGCTAGAGCGATAAAAAATATCTTCATAGTAAAAAGGATGTAGAGGGGGATGTGTATGCATTCCAGAGATTAGTAGTCCAATGATAAGGAGTAAAATTATGCAGTTTTTTATATAAAATTTTGGTATTAGAAGCTTGAGAAGTAAATTTCCATATGACACTGTCCATTTTAGTTGGGGAGAGATGTATTTTAAGGATGCTTCCTATCTTATCACACACTAAATCCCTAAGCTTACGAGCATCCCAAGATCCGTTCCGCCAACAATCAGAAAAGAGTATCGTGTCCTCATGAGGTTAATGAGGAATAGTAGAGAAATCCATAGTACCCCAATGATCATACCAAAAGGATAAATTTCCAATGCAAACATCGTAGAAAATAAAATTTTGAGCCATAGGACAAATATTAAGCAAAGCTTTCCAAAGTTTAGAGTTACCAGTTTTCATTCAACATTCATAGGATGGGCTTTCGTGCAGTTTATTTGATGAAGAAAGCAAGCCCAAAGAGAGGTGCCCATATGAATTTTAAACCAAAGTTTACACATTAATTTCAGTGATGTGATTAAGATTCTTAAATCCTAAGCCACTAGCACTATTAGGCTTGCAAACCTTATCCCAAGTAGTCCATATTTTCTTATGAGTGCTTCCCGCCCATAAGAATTTATTAAAAATCCTTTCAAGATTTCGTTAAGTGCTTTTTTTGAGATGTAAAACTTGCATAGCATATAATGGAATGGTATGAAGGACACTCTTAAGAAAAATGAATCTGCCTTTCTTAGAAAGGAAAATGTTCCTCCAATTATTGATCTTAGCTTTAATTTTATTAACCACATCATCCATCTGTGATTGTCTCTTCATGCCCCTTAAAATGTTAACATCCAAATATTTAAGTGGAAGGGTGGCAACCTGATAAGATGTGTAAGAAGAAGCCCAATTGGTGGGAGTAGTACGAACATGCCTAACAAAAAAATCTGGCATTTGGAAGTGTTAAAAGTTAATCCAGAAGTGCTTTGAAACTTATTTAACATCTTCATCATGCACTTAAAAGTTTTTTTGATAGCATTTAAGAAAAGGATAGCGTCATTAGCATAAGCCAGATGACTAACCATGAGCTTAGATTATGAGAAAATTGAGTACAAGGATGTAGCATCTGCATCCAATTCATAAGACGTGAGAGATAATCAAAAGCTATTATAAAAATAGTGGGGTGAAGGGGATCACCTTGTTTCATACCCCTCAAGGAGGAGAAAAAAACATAAGATTTCCCATTAACAAGGACACTATAGTAATTGTGTTGCAGCGAACAAAAAGTATTAAAGAAACCACAAGCCTTAAGAATATCTAAAATAAAGTTTCAATTGATAGTATTGAAAGATTTTTTATGTTAAGCTTAAACACAACATTCCCACCTCTGCACTACTTATCTAAATCTTTAAAGATTTCTTGGGAAGAAGAATATTATCAGGGATTTCCCTACCTTGAATGAAAGTAGATTGTTGCGGTGAAATGATAGTAGGCAAGTGAGGTTGGAGGCGGGTTACAATGATTTTGCTAATAACTTTGGAAAGAACAGAAGCAAGGGAAATAGAGCAGAAGTTATCACAGTGGAGTTTTTCATTACATTCAAGGATGAGCACAATAAGGGAGGAAGTGAAATATTTACCCGGGTTGTCACCCAAAAGGAAACTTTGAATGACATTAATCACTTCCTTCTATATTACATCCCAACATTTAATATAAAAGGTTGAAGTAAAACCATCCAGACCAGGAGCCTTGTTAGGATTAATCCCTTTAAGAGCATCAAAGATTTCTTCCCCAATAGGGATGTCAATAAGAGTTAGAAAAGAAACATAATCTTTTTCCTTAGAGAAAAGCTCAGCATCAACGGGTAGAACCGATTTATGACATTGAAAGAGATTAGTGAAATGCGTCACCGCACTATTACCAATCACATGAGAATCAGTGAGTAATTCACAATCAATATTTTTAATCTCAAGAATAGAATTAATGTTATGTCGATGTTTAATAGATGCATGAAAGAAATTAGTGTTCTCATCCCTATAAGCAAAATAAACATCATTTGCTTTTTGTTGCAAAAAAACTACCTCCAAGTCAATAGCTTGCAGAAGGGAAACATGTGCCTTAGAAACTTCACTAACCTATTGAGAAGTGCAACAATCTTCAAATTCTAAAAGATCAACTTTACATCAAGCTTCGATGACTTTAGAGTGAGCACTACCAAAAACTTGATAATTCCACTTACGAAGGTGACTAGCAACTTTTTTGTGAAGTTTTCATAAGATGTACCAGGGACTACCCACATTATCAGAGCACCAAGCCTCCTCAATAAGTTGTAAAAAATTGTCATGAGTGGGCCAAATATTGAGAAATTTAAATTTGTAGATAGGGGTACGATTAAAAAAATCAAGTGTGAGTAAAATAGGACAGTGATCTTTAGATATAGGAAATAATTGAGGAAAAGTTGATTGGAAAAATAACGATCTAATATTTGAGAGATAAGGCCACGATGCCAAGTGTAGGGAGAACCAAAATAGTCCAAATCATGTAAACCAGCATCAACCAACTTCTCACAAAATCAGTTAATATTGGAAAGCTCGTATCTCTTACCTCCCCTTCTCTCAGAAGGTTTCATGATCATATTAAAGTCACCGCCAACAAACCAACTTTCATTAATCGCTTCCCCAATATGCACCAGCTTATCCCAGAGTAAAAAATTTATCCTGCAAAAGTAAACTGGCATAAATGAAAGTGGCCCATCCCTGAAAATTTTCCATCTTTAAATTAGTAAGAACAAATTGTTCTTCATCATAAGTAATCCTCAAATCGAGCCGGCGCTTCCAAAAAACCCAAATTTTATTGTTTTTTTTATAGAAGTGATTATAAGTAGAAAATTTCCTTAAGATGCTGCCCTGATTCACACTAACAAGAGGTTCTAAAATAGCAAAAATGTAAAGCTTGTGGACCCTACATATATGTTTGAGTCTATTAAGGGAGCTTGGGTCTTCAACTCCCATAATATTCCAAACCAAAAAGTTAAACATGATGCTTCGAGCCTCCTCTTCTAGAAGATCTAGGAGGGGTGCTGAACTGCTCTTCATCAGAATGATATGTTCCACTTCTAATAATATTATCGCTATCAAGATGCAGAAGTTTGTTTTTTCTGTTTATTTTTCTTTTTACTTGCCTTTTGAACCATCCATTCCCCCTCTAACATAGAAGTAGTCGCCTCAATAGTAGATTTTGAATGCTCATTCTCTCACAAGTGATTTGAGAAAACATCCATCACTTGAGAAGGAGGTACAAAACCGTGCCTATTGTCCTACAGAGCTTGTAGATTTGTGACATTAGTACTATCAGTTAGGATAATAGGCTCGGCATCAGTAGAATTTACGTGTGGTGAGGCCTCAATAATAGCAATACAAGTAGAGTTAAAAGGAGCATAAGATTCATTACCACGAGCCTCACAATTACTAGTGCTACTTGCTAAAGGATCAGTAGTATTTCATGGAGCAACATGTGGTGACATCCGTTCATCATTATCTAAATTTAAAATAACAGTGTTAATAGTAGCCTCCATTTCAATAGGAACCATTTCCTACACATGAGTAGTAAGTGGTACTGTTCCCTACATTTGAGTATTAAATGGAACCATTCCCTACATTTGAGTAGCAAGGGGTTGTTCATAACCATGTTTAAAGTGTGTATACAATTTATGGCAATTAGTAGAGTGATGTCCAAACATTTGCCAGTGTGTACAATATGGAGAGTGTCTCTCAATCTCAACTTTTTGCCAATAGCTCTTATAGGCTCATCACAGAAAGGTAGAGTGATATCTCGTTCAACTAAAACACGAGCCTCAGAAGGCCTTGTAAGAAAGTAAGTAGGGCCATCCATTTTTAACAGTTTTCCATAAGCCGCAGATAAGGAAAAAAGAACTTCATGATTAAAAAGATGGAGTTTAAGCCCTGAAAATCTTAATCAAACCGGAATAATCGGAGGTTCTAATTTGGGGTCAAAATCGATATTCCATTTCAAAAATTTCATAAGAACACCATCAACTCTTAAAGTTCTACGCAAAAAGAGACGTATGTAATCCTCATCGTTAGATAACTGGATCAAAATGTGCCTCCCATCAATTAAACCAATTTTCCAAGAACCTGTGCGCCTTAAAGATTCAAAATCACTTTGCACAATATCAAGCTTTGGGTGGCCAAAAATAAATTTCCCTACTAAATCATGTCGACAAGAAGCAGCCAACATGAAGGATTCATCCTCAGAGACATACATTGCTAGTTTACCATTTTTTCCACTAATTTTTGGATAAAGCTATAATCTCCACCAACATTCAAAGACTCAAGTAAAAAAGATGGAAAAAGGTTAGAGTTACCCTTAATAGTGCCTCCATTACCCTTAAGAGCGTCCACAAAGGAATGATCCATAAGGGCCAAGGTAGGGGACCCAGATCTCGCCAAAAGAAGAAAAGTAAAGTAGAAAATAGGAGCACAGGAAAGATCTCACCAGCACAAGAGACCAGGAACACCGTCGGACCGCCGTTCAGCAACCCCACCAGCGAGAGATCGTCAAAATCCATGAGAACACCATATATATATATATATATATATATATATATTAAAAGGAGACAGAGGCTCCTAATTCATTAATAAGAAAAAAAAGAGTACAAGAGAAGGGAGAATATGGGTCCCTTCCCAATGTTTAATCACAAAAAAAGTAATGAAAGGTAGAACCCAAGGTCTCCTCTGAGCAATAATTCTAAATGGGGGGTAGGAGAAGTGCCTACCCAAGGGAGCTCAGAGAGTAGGCCAACATTTGCTAGCCAGTGGGCAGGTCTATTTCCTTCTTTCAATATATGGGAGAAGAAGGTGGTAATTCCCTCACTTAAGGAGTGAATACTTCTGATCCACTACAACAAGTACCATGGAGTAGGTGTATTCCCTTGAATGATGTCAATTTGGACCATAGAATCTGATTTTATAATCAAGGAGGAGAAACCACACTTCTGGGCCATAAACATAGCAAAAAATATAGCCATTGTTTCAGCCTCCAGGGGATTCATAGCTCTTATAAGATAATGAAAATAGAGTAAACACTTCCCTTTGTCACTTCTGAACACCCCTCCTTTTCTAGCATAAGGAGTACAAAAACTTCCATAAGTACATTAACTTTAATTTCACCCTTAGGGGGAGAATCCCAATGAATAAGTCCATACTTAATTTTTTTGGGTAGACAGTAGGAAGTGCTGTAAAGGATTTCAGGGAGCTTCCTATTACAATACAATTTATGCAAGTAGCTGAAGCAGGTAGTATCAATGGTAGCAGCTTCCACATAGGTGTCTTCATATTTTAGCTAATTTCTACCCATCCATATGAACCAGGCTGTGATACAAGGAATAAGGGGTAATGCTTGGGCCTACCAATCCTTCCAGCTAAGAGAGAAATCAATCCAAGATAGCTGGACAGTATCTAACTTCAGTTTGGGCATCAAACAGTTCCAAACTTGCTGAACAGTGGTACAGTGAAAAATCAATGCGGAATAGTTTCCTCTTGGGATTTACATTTCTCGCATCTTGAAGGGCTTCTCAAACTTTTTAACTTCAGTATGTCATTTGTGGGAAGAAAGCCATGAAATAATCTCCAAGAGAAAAATGATATAGAAGGGGAAAGGAATTTATTCCACACACATTTGGCCCAACTCACTTCTTGTTGTGGAAAACAAAAGTTAGATATGGATGCTGATAAGGACTGGGACACCTTCTTTTTCTCAATCAGTTTATCTTTACATTCTCTGTCAATGTTGCGTTTCAAGACTTTCTGTAGGAGTCTGTAACTAGTATGTTTTGTAGAGCTTGCTGATTCCAATCACCATTGAGCCATAACTCAGCCACCTGAGTTGAAAGATTAAAGTGGGAAAGAGATTAGGGGTTGATTAAGCCCTCACTGTCCAATTATCCAACCAAATATTAAGCTTTCCCTCTCCCAATTTCCAAATAAATAAGTTTTCAACCCGTGTCCTTTCCTTAAGCACATTAGTCCAAGCCCTGGAATCACCTAGTCATTTAGTGACAAGGGAAGGATGCATTTCTCTGCAGTACTTTCCCTTCAAGAATTTAGCCCAAAGAGAACTTTGAGCTCTGAACATAATCCAAAGTTTACAGAAGTTGATTTGGGAGATTTGTTGGATACTTTTGAACCCCAGGCCACCAGCTCTAGTGCTTCCACAAAATTTTTCCACCTGGTCCAATGCATTTGTTTCCTCTGAACTGCCCTCATGAATCTATTAAACATTCTTTCCAAAATTAATTGAGTGGATTTCTTCATTACAAAAACCTAAGAGATATAGGATGGAAGAGATGTCAAGACACTTTTGAGAAGAGTAACTCTACCCGCATTGGAAAGGAAGGAGTTAGCCCTACAGTTCAGCTTGTCTTGAATTTTTGTAACACACTCATCAAATTGGACATGCCTTGTTCTCCCCTTGAATAACAAAGTGCCTAGGTATTTTAAAGGGAAAGAGATAGAATTGAATCCACTGAGTTCTGCAATTCAATGATTGATTTCAGGCTTAACTCTTTTATTGAACACCAATTTGCATTTCTTTGTGTGGAATTGCATACCAGAACATTCCTGAAACTTCTCCAGGCATTGAAGAGCTAATTTAACAGCTGGCATAGTTGCTTAGGCAAAGATAATAACATCATCAGAAAATGTTAAATGATTCATAGCAAGGTTAGATCTATGACTGTAGAGTGTGTGAGGGGATGAAACCATAAGCTGATTCAAGAGTTTAGAAAGGTAATAAAAAACAATAATGAATATAGTGATGAAGCAGGTGGTAGCAATGGTAGCAGCTTCTACATATGTGTCTTCATATTTTAGCTTATTTCTAGCCATCCATATGAACCAAGCTGTGACATAAGGAATAGGGGGTAATGCTTGGGCCTGCCCATCCTTCCAGCTAAGAGAGAAATCAATCCAAGGTAGCTGAATAGTATCTAACTATAGTTTGGGCATCAAAGAGTTCCAAACTTGCTGAACAGTGGTATAGTGAAAAAATAAATGCGGAATAGTTTCCTCTAGGGATTTACATTTCCCACATCTATAAGGGCTTCTCAAACCTTTTAACTTTAGTATGTCATCTGTGAGAAGAAAGCCATGAAATAATCTCCAAGAGAAAAATGACATAGAAGTGGAAAGGATTTTATTCCACACACATTTAGCCCAACATACTTCTTGTTGTGGAAAACAGAAGTTAGATATGGATGTTGATAAGGACTGGGACACCTTCTTTTTAACAATCAGTTTATCCTTACTTTCTCTGTCAATGCTAAATTTCAAGACTTTCTGTAGGAGTCTGTTATCTAGTATGTTTTGTAGAGCTTGCTGATTCCAATCACCATTGAGCCATAACTCAGCCACCAGAGTTGAAGGATTAAAGTGGGAAAGAGATGAGGGGTTGATTAAGCCCTCACCTATCCAATTATCTAACAAAATATTAAGCTTTCTCTCTCCCAGTTTCCAAATAAATAAGTTTTCAACCTGTGTCCTTACCTTAAGCATATTAGTCCAGGCGCTGGAATAACCTAGTCATTTAGTGATATGGGAAGGATACATTTCTTTGCAGTATTTTCCCTTCAAGAATTTAGCCCAAAGAGAAATTTGAGCTCTGAACATAAACCAAAGTTTACAGAAGTTGATTTG
This sequence comes from Phalaenopsis hybrid cultivar, assembly GCA_002079205.1. Classification (NCBI taxonomy): domain Eukaryota; kingdom Viridiplantae; phylum Streptophyta; class Magnoliopsida; order Asparagales; family Orchidaceae; genus Phalaenopsis; species Phalaenopsis hybrid cultivar. The sequence continues at coordinate 45,631 of JXCR01126868.1, read as the reverse complement.
GGAGATTTGTTGGATACTTTTGAACCCGACCCACTAACTCTAGTGCTTCCAAAAAGTTTTTCCACCTGGTCCAATGCATTTGTTTCCTCTGACCTGCCCACAAGAATCTATTAAACACTCTTTCCAGAATTAATTGGGTGGATTTCTTCATTACAGAAACTTGAGAGATATATGATGGAAGAGATGTCAAGACACTTTTGAGAAGAGTAACTCTACCCCCATTGGAAAGGAAGGAGTTAGCCCTGCAGTTCAGCTTGTCTTCAATTTTTGTAACACACTCATCAAACTGGACTTGCCTTGTTCTCTCCTTCAATAACAAAGTACCCAGGTATTTTAAAGGCAAAGAGCTGGAACTGAATCCACTGAGGTCTGCAATTTGATGCTTGATTTCAGGCTTAACTCTTTTGCTGAACACCAATTGGCATTTCTTTGTGTGGAATTGCATACCAGAACATTCCTAAAGCTTCTCTAAGCATTGAAGAACCAATTTAATAGCTAGCATAGTTGCTTTGGCAAATATAATAACATCATCCTCAAATGTTAAATGATTCACAACAAGGTTAGATCTATGACTATAGAGTGTGTGAGGGGATGAAACCATAAGCTGATTCAAGAGTTTAGAGAGGTAATAAAAAACAATAATGAATATAGTAGGAGATAAGGGGTCACCTTGCTTGATTCCTTTGGATGAAGTGAAGAAACCATGAGATTTACCATTTATGAACACTAATTGAGAGTTGTTTCTTAGCCATCTATGTATCAGCAAGATAAATTGATGAGTAAATCCCTTAGCATATAGCACTTCCTCAATGAACTCCCAGTTAATGGTATCATAAGCCTTTCTAATGTCCAATTTAAATATTTGGTTCCCACCTCTACAATGCATATCCAGATCCATCACTAATCTTTTATCCAAGATAACATTCTCCACTATGCTTCTCCCTTTTATGAAAGCTGGCTGATTTTCACTAATGAGCTGGGGTAGATGGGCTTGGAGTCTATTAGAGATCACCTTACTAATAATTTTATAAAGCACATTTGTAAGGTTGATAGAACTGAAATGATCCCCAGAAAATGCAAAAGAAATTTTGGGAATAAGAGTTATAGTTGAGAACTTAAAGTAGTTGGGAAGATCTAAACCTCTGAAGAAACCTTGGACAGCATTAATAATGTCATCTTTGATGATCCTCTAGGATTTCTTATAGAAATCAGCAGAAAATCCATCAGGACTTGCCACTTTGGAGCTATCAATAGAAGCCAAGGCAAACTATATTTCCTCTTCCCCTGGAATTGAAGCCAGGTCCAGCCCCCTAGTATAGTTCTTATCCATGCAAAACAACTCCTATTGAATAAGGAGCCTGAAAACTGGAGGTTGGGTAAATAGTACTTGGTAGTAATTGATAGCACTGGCAGCAATCAGGTCTTAAGAATGGAGCCACTGTCCAGCAGTTTCCTTAATCTTATGTATAGTATTACACTTTCTTCTATAGTTAATACAAGCATGAAAATATTTTGAGTTTCTATCCCCCTCACAGAATCTGGTCTTTGCAGCTTTTTGGGAATAAAGTTCCCCCTTCATGTAGATGGCATTCATCAGATTTTCATTAGCTAAGATTAAATCCTTCTCAAACTTTAGGTTGGCCTCTAAGCCAGCTTCCAAATAAGCTACTTGCTTTTTAGCCTCCAACACTTTCATGTTGATATCTCCCACTGTAATCCGATTCCAGTTAGATAAATGCTTTTCAAACTTTTTTTGTAGTTGCCATAACTTAATCAGAGGATTAGAGTGATGGCAATCCCTCCAAACCTTAGTGAGCTGATTAGGAAAATCTTAGTCAGAAGAGCACATATTGAGGTATCTAAAGCATGACTTGTGCTTAGCATTAGATGCAGAAATAGTCAGAAGCAGTGGTATGTGATCCGAGCTTGTCATGTTGAGATGTTGCACTGAAGTATGTAGGAACTCCCTAAACCAAAGGGAATTCACAAAATTTCTATCTAACCTTTCCCAAAGAGGACCCCTCCTCTAGGTAAACCTTGGACCAGAAAAACAAGGTCATAAAGACCAGCCAAGTTGCTTTTACCATTAAAGTAATTCATCTGGTTAATATCAGGAGTGTTGTCTGTCAACTTTTCAGAAGGGATAGAAATACAGTTCAAATCCCCACCAACCATCCAAAAAGAGTTGCAATAGCTACTTATAGCAATTAAACTATCCCAAAGCTCCTTTATAGCACTTGGAGAGCACCCAACATAAACAAAAGTTGCTAGACCTTCCTGACACCCAAATTGAAACTTAATATGGAGAAATTGTTGGTAATCCTACAGGATGCTGGAAGACACCTCCTTCCAGTGTAACACCCAAATGTGGGTATTTTGATTAGAAAGATGTAAAAAACCAGGGAATTTTTTAATAACTCTCTGGGAGTTTTTAGAGACCATTGGTTCCAAAATAGCCATCAGCCATAATTTATACATTCTATTCAAGGCCATAAGTCTGTTAAGGGATTTAGGATGTGCCAATCCCCTAACATTCCAGCAAAGAAAATTCATCATCTAATGGATATTGATTTACCCCTCATTTTAGCTTTAGTCATATCCTCCTTAGTTTCTGTATGAGATTTTCTATCCTTGAGAGTGTAAGTTCCCTCCTTTAAAGTATTCAATACGTGGAAGCATTTCTTCTTTTTTCTAGATTTTTGGACAAGCCATTCATCATCCAATGTTGTCTGCAAAGCCTCAATTATTGTAGTATTAAAAGGGTGATCCCTAAGGGTCACCTCTTCCCCTTCATTCTGATTTGTTTGACTCACAGGAGTATCTATTTCATTTTCATTGTCATCTACTTGGACTAAGTTAGTGCGCTGAGGGCCATCATCCACAGTGACCTTGGTAATATGATGATTTATTGGATTATAAATTTCCTCTTCTCTTAGATGCCCATCCAGGGGTTCCACAGAGAAAGGGTCAGCCTCCTTAAGGACCCCAACAGTAGACCTTCTAAGATGTGGATGGTGTTTATAACATTTGTTATCAGTATGCCTAAACATGCTGCAGTGGAAACAGTAGTAGGGCTTCTGTTCAACAACTATCTTTTGCCAATAGCCATTGTGCTTAGTCCCTAGCCATATTTCCTCAATAGCAGGGAGGGTGATGTCACTATCTACTAAGATTCTAGCAACTGAAGGTCTGGAAAGGTTGTAACTAGGAACATCCAATTTCACAGGTTTACTCAAGGCTTGGCCAATATTAAATAGAACTTTAAGGTTGAAGAAATGCAGCTTTAAACTTGGGAGTTTGAACCAAATAAGAACTACAGGGAGCTCCTTAATAGTGTCAAACTCAATGGACCATTTCAAGATTTTCACAGTATTTCCTTCTATCTGTAAGAGTTGTTTGGAGAATATTCAAGCATAATCATCCTCTCTTGAGAGGTTAATTAGGATGTGTCTGCCATAAAAAAGGCCCACCCTTCATGCACCTTTGAGTTTAATGCCATCAAAATATTTCGTTATAGCTTCCAGTTTAGGGAGTCCCAGATGAAACTTGCTTGTAAGAGTAAATTTACAGACCTTTTTCAGATTCTGGATATCCATATCATTATAAATGATGCCACTTTCCCATTCTTCCTACTTAGAGGTTTAATAATCGGGTCAGCCACCTCATGGTAGCTCTAGGGGAATACAAGATCATGAAAGTCTTTAATAGTAGCAACTCCTTCACCCACTATATCGGAAAATGTGGCCTTAGCCCATTGAATATTTGTGGATAAATCCATATTGTTAAGCTCAGTCATAACAGGTCAGCCCTAATGGAACAGTAAAATATTCAAAAAAAAGGTTTTCCCGGGAAATAAGAAACTCCAGAAACCTAGCTTGAACTACCAAAGGAAAAGAGAACAACAATAGGAAAGGAAGAAAACTAAAAAGTCGAGAGCCAGTAGCTATCACTAAACTCAGGAAGTCTATGGAAACCCTAGCAGAGCAAACTCCAAGCCAACCACGACTCCTAAGTCCATCATTATATATATATATATATATATATATATATATATATATA
>JXCR01126868.1:12687-40233 GCA_002079205.1 Phalaenopsis hybrid cultivar | reverse complement strand
TATATATATTCCATGGGGCTGGCGGTTGACCCTAGGATTGCTCTGCTAGGGTTTGGGAGGTGATGGCCCTGTTTGGTGAGGCTGGTAAGCTGTTGGAAGAAGTCTACTCCACTTTCAAGAGTGCTTTTGCTTTGATTTTGGCTGGTTCCCTGGTCACTTTGTGCTGCATTTCTTTGGAGGCCTTTTCTGTTAAGTTATTGTTCCATTGCTGCTGACCAAACTGAGAAGCTCTGCATCTACTTTTTTCTGGTAGCTGGAACACCTGGTAGGGTGTTGCTGCTGGTGTTTATGGCCACTCGTATATATCTGGAGACCAATCTGCAATGGACCAAAGCTACTTATGCAGGGGTTGTGGGAAAGTCTTCTTCTTCCATGTTAGACCCTGATCTTTTAGTTTTCCATCAAGATTTCCACAATACTGCTGCTGGAAGGGGTTCTGCTTCTTGCATACATCTAGTGGGCTCAAAGGATGGAGAACCAGCTGCTGTCTTTACAGAGCAAGACCTTGATGAACTAAGCCTGGAAGTCAGGCTCACACTGATTGGAAAGTTCAGCCTGGGACACCCAAAAATGGAGCTTGTGAGGAATTATTTAGAATCTCTGAATTTAGCTGATTGGAAACTGGGTTTATTGGATGGCAGACACCTCATGATCTAGCTGAGTAAGGAGGAAGATTATGCTAGACTTTTTGCCAAACAATCAATAATCATTGCAAGAGCTGAAATGAAAATCCTAAAATGGACTCCTGAGTATGACCCTTCTCAGGAGCCCCCTACTGTGCCTATTTGGTTTAAACTACCAAAACTACCTTTGCATCTCTTTAAACTCAATGCTCTATTCAAAATTTGTTGCACATTAGGAACACCCTTGAAGGTGGATGCTGCTACATATAATAAAGCAAGGCCAGCCATTTCCAGAATCTTGGTGGAGAGGGATGTAACTCTACCTGATGCCAAAAAGATCTGGATTAGAGACTCATTGAAGGGGTTTTGACAAGAGGTTGTCATGAAGCAAAGACCCTATTATTGTTCTCATTGCAAGATGTTTGGCCATACCAGGGAGAAATGTTACAGGCTTCACCCACCTAACAGAAAGAAAACAACATATACACAACCAGATTTAATCAGTCAACACATTCATCAACTGAGAGAGAACAACAAAGAAGATGATAATCATAACCCCAGAGAGGATGGGATTGTTAACACAAACATCCCGATCTTAAATCAAAGCACTCCCCAGGCTCAGCCAGTGGGGTTCCCACTTGAAAAGAAAGGTGACACAGTGAGTGAGAATGTGGAGACAGGAAACATTGAGAATGTGGCTAATTCAGTGAAAGACATTTCAAAGGATTCAACAAAGGAAGCAGTGAACACAAGAAACCAGGAGGCTAAGAGGAGGTGACACCCCTTACAGATGACAAAATTATGAATTAAACAAAGAATTGGAGGCAGAATGGCAGACTAAAAAAACCAGGAAGAAAAGAAGCTCTAAATGAGAAGAATAGAAAAAAAGAAAAGGAAAAGGAATTAGCTTTATTCGAAGAACACACCACCCAAAGAAGAGGAAGCAAACTAAGGGGAAGAACCAGATCCAGATCCCAACCCTCCACCTTCCCTCCCTCCCCATGATTAATATGCTATGTTGGAATATAAGGGGGATTGCTAACCCCTTATCTCTAAAAAGATTAAAATACTTAAACAAAAAATACAAATTCTGGTGCTTATCCATTTTAGAACCCATGGTTCATATTAACACTAAGAATATAGTGAAAATGTTCCTTGGATTTAACCTTTTCACCAACCTAAATAACAAAATCTGGGTTTTCTGCAGGAAATAAATGAATTGCTCTATTTTGGTCAATCATCAGAAAATCCTTCATATGAGTATCAACAGTCAAGGAATTGATGGATTTGCCTCTTTTGTTTATGCAGGAAGCTCCAAAACAGCTAGATCTGAGCTGTGGGAGACATTTCAGTACATACAAGGGTCTACTGATAAAGCTTGGATTGTGGGAGGGGACTTCAATTGTATTGCATCACCTACTGAAAGGAGGGGGGGGCAGAACCCCCAACCTTGTAATCATGTCAAATTTCAATGACAATATTCAAAACACTGGATTATTTGACATGTAGTGGACCTGCCTTCACCTGGAGAAGGAAGAACTTGTGGGAGAAACTGGATAGGGTCTTAGCAAATGACCACTGGATTCAAAATTTCTTGCAAACCACTATCACCCATTTAAGCCTTGCTGGATCAGATCACAGACTTTTGGTTATCACCATAGGCCCAAAGAGCTACTTTCAGAAGGGTGCTTTCAGATACCTAAATGTTTGGTCACAACATAAGGATTTCTTAAAAGTTGTTAAGGAGAACTGGAAAAATGAGTCACATTCAGATCCTTTCATCTGCTTCTGGAAAAAACAAAAAAAGGTTAACAATGCCCTTAAAAAGTGGAGCTGGAACACTTTTGGTGATCTGATGAAGACTGTGGATAAGGCTAAACAGGAATTGCAGAATCTGGAGGAGGAGCACAGCAAAGGAAACATTGATGATTACTCCCTTTTAGAGGCAAATGAGAAAGTTCTTGATGCCATAAATTGGCAAGAACATTTCCTTAAACAAAAAGCTTCCAAAACCAAATTTACTGAAGGGGACAAGAACACAAAATTCTATCATGCTTGCATTAATTATCAGAGGAAATGCAACACCATTCACAACATTAAAGATCAGAATGGTAAATGGCTTAGGAAGGAGGAGGAGATTGCTGAAAGTGCTTTGTCATATTCCCAACAACTCATGAAGGATGATATTACTGATAGAGGCCACATAAATAAACACCTGTTCTCAGAAAGCAAAAAATTTACTGCCAATTTAAAGCTGACTGATATTCTTGAGGAGGAGGAGATTAAGAGAGCCCTGATGTCTATTGACAGCAACAATTCAGCTGGTCCTGATGGATTTACTATTGACTTTTACAAGAAAGCTTGGGGGAAATCAAAGTGGAGACTATAAAACCCATTCAACAATTTTTCAAAGGACATCCTCTCCCTAATTACTTCAATGCTTCTTCCATTATTTTCATTCCAAAGAACTCTATTAAAACTGCTGGAAACACTTCAGAACCATAAGCCTCACCAATGTGATAAGCAAAATTATCAGCAAAATTCTGGTGAACAGACTCCAACCTGTTCTACCCCAACTTATCAGCATCAATCAAGCAACTTTTATGAAAGGGAGAAGTATAGGAGAACAAATTCTACTAGCACAAGAACTTTTACAAGACTTGGAGAGACCTTGCAGAGGATGAAATGTCATCTACAAGTTAGACTTACAGAAAGCTTATGATATGGTCAATTGGGATTTCAACATGGAATGTTTGGAGGCTAGAGGCTTCTCAATAGAATTCTGCCAGATCATTAAAAGATGGTTAGAGGCCAATGCCAACTCAGTCCTCATAAATGGGAAAGCCCATGGGTTTTTCCAAGCAAGTAGAGGTCTTAAACAAGGTGACCCTCTCTCTCCTACTATTTTTATTATGGCCTTAGATTATCTCTCAAAGCTCATAGATGGCCAAAGGAACAAGCTCAATGCCTATCATAATAAGGCTAAGATGGATATAAGCCACTTGATTTATGCTGATGACATCCTCATTTTCACAAGGGCTACCAAGGGTGCTACTGACACCTTAAAGAGTGTCTGAACAAGCTTCAACAAGTCTCTGGGCTGAGAGTCAATAAAGAAAAATGCCAATTTCTAACAAGCAAGAGTGTTCCTACTCCAATCAAGCAGTGGATGGCAAACTTCACTGGTTTCTCTACCATGAGAATCCCTTTTAATTATCTGGGCACCCAATTAGTCAGAGGTAGAATCAAACTGACACAATTTGATGAGGTTATAGACAAGATAAATTCCACCCTTCAGGGGTGGACTAACTCCTTCTTTTCTAATGGGGGAAGCATCACCCTTCTAAAGAGCATCCTCACATCTATCCCTTTTTATACCCTCCAAGTGGCTAACATGAAAAGAAGCACCACTTTGATGCTAGAGAGAACTCTTAACAGATTCCTTTGGGTTGGGAACAGGAAGCAAATGATTTGGGCTAGCTGGCAAAGAGTGGCTAAACCTTTTGAAGCTGGAGGTTTGGGATTTAAAGGTCTACACCACATGCAACAAACTAGCATGTGTAAATTATGGATCAGATTTAGGCAAAATTAAATCTTTTGGGCTAACTTTATGATGGCTAAATACTGCAAAAATGTCCATCCTGGAGATGTTACCAAGAAGCTTGGAGACTCCAAGATTTGGACTCATATGCTTAAGGGGAGAGAGGAGATTGAAAAATACCTGATCTGGGAGCTGGGAAAGGGAGAGATCAATTTTTGGAAGGATAATTGGTGCCCTGCTGATCAATTGGAGCCCTTACAGAATGGAAAGGATGAAGAGCTAATGGTCAAAGACTGTTGGAATGGAAATGAGTGGTCTGAGGAGGCTTTGAACAAAGTCCTACAAGAGTCTGCTACTAGAAATATCTCAAAAATTCAGTTTGATAGAAACAGAAAGGACCAAATTTAGCTCATCAAAAGAACCAGATCCAACATTTCAAAAGACATATACGATAGCTTATTCAAATGGGAAGATTGCAGGTGGAATATCATCAATTGCAAAAAATTCTTATCCCCTTCCATGTTGTTCTTTTCCTGGAGAGTCCTGAATGATCTAATCCTAACAGATGACATATTGAAGTTGAAAGGATTAAAAGGCCCTTCAAGATGCCATTTATGCAATAACAATCAAGAATCAAGTGATCACCTTTTTTTCAGATGTAATTTTTCTAGGGAGGTTTGGAATGACCTGATCTCTAATAGCAACCTGAATCTGTTGAATGTGGGCTGGGGAAATTTAAAAGGCATCTTGAAAGACTGGTTGGCAATCAACCTGAAGACCCTCCCATTCATTGTTGCTTGGTTCATTTGGAATGCTAGGAACAAGGTGAAGCATGAGGACAGTGTGACTTCTTCCGTCTCTGTGGCGGCCAATTGCAAGGCCTATTTACACAAGCTGATAAATTGGAAGAATTTCCCCCAGAATTTGATAGCTACTACAAAAATAGACACCCAACATCCTATGGTGATCAAGGTCAGATGGGAGAAGCCCCCTTACCGTTTCATTAAAATTAATACAGATGGAAGCTTCACATTTAGGAAAGCTGGTATTGGAGGTATCTTCAGAGATCACACAGGCAAAGTTTTGCTATATTTCAAGGCCCCATTTAATGCTGGAGATGCTCTCGAAACAGAAGCTGCTGTCCTTTATCGGGGCTTAAAATTTGCCAAGGCAGTTAAGTGGGGTTGCATCATTGCTGAAGTGGACTCTTCTCATCTGTTGGAGCTAATCACTGCCACCTCTTCCCCCCCATGGCATAACGATCAGTGGATATCTAGAATTAAGAAGATCACCAATGAGAACAGCTTCCAAATAAAGTTCAATTATAGGGAGGCAAACAGACCAGCAAATTTCTTGGCTTAGGAAGGCTCAAATCTGAGCCATGCTGTGGTCTCAACTACTCTCCCCCCTCCCTCTACAAATCCTAACACAAGGAGACAACCTTCAAATTCCTTACATTAGATTTCAGAATTGAAATCTTGGGCATCTTTGTTACTGACCAAGCTGGAAATCCACCCACCATTCTTTGTTTGGCTGTTTGGAAGTGCTGTTTTGTTTATGCCATGCACACACACACACACACACACACACACACACACACACACACACACACACACACACACACATATATATATGACACACACACACACACACACACACACACACACACACACACACACACACACATATATATATATATATATCACCACACACACACACACACACACACACACACACACACACATATATATATATATATATATATATATCTGTCTACCACACACACACACATATATATATAAACTTTGAATTAGTCTTGAGTGTTTTTCTATAGAGCTATGTATGGGAGAGGTTGGGTATTCCTTGGAGGGTACTAAGTGTGATTTTGTCTGAGTTAGGGAACCCTCCCTATTTTGTAACCCTTTTTTATTATCAACAAGCAAGGAGCCGAATAATGCTCCTTTCTTCCAATATATATATATAGATATATATAGACATACATACATATATGTGGGTGGAGGTGGACTCCACAAGCCTACTGATGCTCCTAAATGGTACTGAAGCACCCTCCTGGAGACTTTCTCAATGGACACAGAAGATTAATTCAATTAAATATTCCCTTATGGTTAATACTTCCTGTTGACCTCACTTTTGATTGAGGTTTAGTTTTTCCTCTTTAGTAGCCTAAGGTCTAGCCATAGGACTTTCCTATTGACTATTCTTAGAAAACTAAATAAGGAACCCTCACCATTAGAAATTCTACACACATCTGTACTCAGCTTGAAGTTCCACATATTGGTAATAACCTCTAGCACTTAGTAGGTGGGGTCACTATGGGGGAACTCAAGATGAATCACCCTTAGGACTGCTGGACCTTAAGGTTGACCCTGTGTGTTGGTCTAGGGCTGAATGCACTCACTTAAACTCAGTATCACTAACTAACCTAAATCCAGAATTTCCTGACTTTGGTCCCTTGATACTTTTGGGAGACTCATGTAGGTGGTCCCCAAAACCCTTAGCCTTAGACTAGGGTTTGGCTAGGATCACTACTTAGAGGACCCAAAATGGGGTTTCCATTGGTCCATAACTTATTAATGGTGGTTAGCACTCCAACTCTGCCGAGATACCCAACCTATCATTTTGTCCCTAAATTCCCCCAAATTACCTAGATACCCTTGGTACCCCAAATTTTGCCAAAATTCCCAAATTTACCAAAAATACCCAAAATAGTTCAAAAACCATTTCAAACACCTTGAAAACACCCAAAGTACCCAAAATCACCAAAAATGACCAATTTACCAAAATGCCCTCAACCCAAAATCCCAAAAAATTTCTAAAAATTCAAAAAATTCCATAAACCTCCTAAATATTCCTAATTTCATTTTTCTCAACTATCACATGACCCAATTTGGTTAATTTGACCAATTTTGACCAAGAACCCCAAATTGCCCTTTGAAGGCCCATATTTTCCCTAAATTACCCCAAATGTCTATCCAATTGGTCTCAATTTCCCCCAATTTCAATTCTAAACTCAAATTCACCCTCAATGTGACCAAAATAGACCAATTCCAAGCACAATTAGTCCATGATTTTAACCCAATTAATGACTCCACAGCCATGAATTGGACCCTAACGACCAGCCTAAACCCCATGAAACCACCTAAGCTAAGCCATGGACAAAAGGTCCCCTAAATCAAGGGGTTTAATGCCATATTAGCTTAAGCCTTGAAATTTTTTACCAAAACAAAGCCTAAAATCATTAAATTGTTCTGACATATTCCGCTGGCTACCCTGAACTCCCTAGCTACCTCCCCTGGCCGGCCGGCCGGCTGGCCTAGTGGCCAAAAAATGGACAAACCAAGAGCCACCCTCCAAATTGAAGCTTAGAGCCTTTCTGGCCTCCACTAGGAAGCACATTTCACCCCCCAATTGGCCATGGCAGCAAGACTAAGGCCATTTTATAAAATACTCCCCTCCACGGCCATGGGGAGAGAGCTAAGAATTCCTCTAAGAGACTTCCCCAAATTGATCTAAAAGCCTCTTTGAGACCTCCTCAGTGCAAGCCAACCCCCACATTGCATTCAATCCCCTTGTCAGAGCCCAATTTTTGAGCTCAAAACCATGTCGGAGATAGGAGAAAGCTCTCCACACCTCTAAACTCCAAAAAACTCAAATTTAACTCTCCCACACCTTCATAACATTGAAAGAAGCCAAAGCTCCACCAAATTCCCCTTCCATAGAGCCCCAAATATAGACTTTGATCAACACTTGAAATTGGCCTTGGTCGAATTTGGGTCTAAGAATTTCACCATAGCAAAAGTCTTAATCCCTAGCTTTTTTGGACCCCAACTAACATGCCAAGGCTCTCTGATTGAATCTTCCCTTCTCATAGCCAAGGTATTTATTCTCTCTTCCTCACGAGCCTATTTGGATTCTACATTTGAATAAGCTTAATTTATATGCATAATTACCATATGAATATGTTCATCTCACTTAGAACAGTTGATAGGAACAAATCCGAGGTGATTTGGATGAGTCTAGGCTGAGATCTTAGGGTTTTAGTGTGGACAGTCACGGGATCACTCTATCGGGGATGATGACAGGGAGTTGTCCGATCGCACATGTATCGGATGGACGGAGGAGATCGAGCCGGACAACCCTTCCTTGCATGAACCGCGGGACGTGTCAGTGCTACATGGATGGTGGCGTCCAACTAGAGTGCACCACGTGTGCTTTCAGAGCTGCCTAGGATCAGCGCTGCGCGTTTAAATAGAAAAATACGAACTTTCTTATTTAAATAAATAGCCCTAGCTTAGTGAATAGAGGAAAACAATATGGAAATTATTTGGAGTCCAATTGATGCATATTTTATTTTTAATTAATTAAACATTGATAGAGATATTTTGATTCTTCATGCATGTAGTAATATCACCATGGCTTGAAATTTTAGCATGTTGTGGCCTCTGTCTTATGGAACATCCTCTGATTTTTCCAAAGTCAGAGGAGGTCCCTAGAGAGAGATCCATATTTTTCAAGTTTATGTCTATTATTTGCATAAACCAAGCATCATAATTAGCATGTTGTTTAAGAAATTCCAAGAAAATTATGGAAGGTTCAAAATGACAAGAGGATCCCTTGAAAATAATTTCAGGAGTTAAGTCATTAGGAATACACTTAATCTTCACCAACCCTAAAACAAAAACAAAAATAATTTTGAAAAATATAAACAACAAAATGACTTAATTCTTTATCTTCACTATTGTTTAGTATCCAAAGAACCCACCATAAAAATTCCAAAGCATTTTGAGTTCATTTGGTAATTTAAGTTGATTTTTAAAGATAAATATAATTTTAGTAGTGAAAAGATTTTTTTAAAATCAAAATATAACTAAAAAATTTACAAAAAATTGTTTTTTGAGTTCTCTTTCATCAGGGGTATTTTTTAAAAATAAAATGGTATTTAAAATAAAAACTTATTTTTTAGCCTATTTTTAAATATTTAAATAATTAAAAATCATAAAAATCATAAAATTGATGGAAATATTCTAAATTGCTTCCTAACTACTTAGGAATAATTAGGATATTTTTTCTGATTTTCTAAATAAAGATATTGAATTTTAAAGCTTAAAAATAATTTTTAAAAGGCTAAAATGGATTTTCACTAAAAATAATTCCAATAAATCAAATAAAAAGAAATATAAAAGTTTCTTCTCTGTGTTCTCAGTCCTCTGGAAGATTTTTCAAAAATATAAAACTTAATTTTCCCCATTTAAAATATTTATATTTAATAAATACCTCAAAACTTAAAATAATTCTTAAAATTCAAATAAAATTCAAAAAATCATGAATTTGGTCCAAAGGTTTCCCTAGTCTAGGTCTACCTACAGTAAGAATTTCAAGGGATTAGGATTTACCTTGGTCAAGTTAAGAATTTTCTTTGGAGAATCATATTTTTACATGAAAATAATTATATAAATTAAATTAAATTTTAAAAAAATCACATTTTTCTCCTGTGATGTCTTAATTGACCCATGATCTAGGTAGGATAAAAATTTCAAAGTCATTTGGATTAAATTTGATAAATTATGAAGTGTTAGAGCCTTAAGGGAAAATGTGTAATTTAGGAAATTTAGCCTTAATTAACATTTAGGCTTAATTTAGGGAGGGAAATGACAACATCTGATCTTAATTTGAATGTTTGAAACACAAGGGGTTAAGTGGTAGAAACCAAACTCACTTTTTTATGAAAAGATAAGTTAATAAATTTCTAAATTATTAAAATTTGGGAGTTTATTAAAATAAAATGAGTGATGTTTGAAACACTAGGGGTTAATTGGTAGAAACCAACCTCACTTTCTTAATTAAAAAGATAAAATTTCTAAATTATTAAAATTTGGAAGTTTATTAAAATAAAATGAACCCAGGACTTAGGGGTTTGTTTGAAACACAAAAGGTTAATTGGTAGAAACCAACCTCACTTTCTTAATTGAAAAGATAAGCTAATAAATTTCTAAATTATTAAAATTTGGAAGTTAATTAAAATAAAATGAACCTAGGACTTAGGGGTATGACCTTTGAAGTCAATAATTAATCAATTTTATACCCCTATTTGATTTTCAAATGAAAATAAAATAATGAATCATGACTACCTAAAGCTTAACCTTTTTAAAACTAATTAAGACACTTACCTATGTCTTAAGGGCTTACTAGTAATCTAAGTTAAATCAAGACTGATTAAATGAGGATTAGAAAAATAAACACAATTAAAATTATAACATCTTTCAAACAATACAAGCCCAATTAGGACCAAAATTTGGCTAAGTGTTCCAATAACACTAACTTGTCTCTTTAAGGGTCTTCACCCACATAATATTTAAAATTAAATTATAAATGATAATTACCTTACTCTTAGGGATAATTGATACATCAATATTCATTGAGCATTAGGGTGTTTATAGGATGAATTATTAAGCAACATAACAATTTTAAATGAGCTCGGGGCTTTTCCCCAGGTGATAAGAAGGAAGCATGGACTTGCTTCTTCCTCTTAACCCGTCGGATACCTTAGAGAGCTACTAAGCTTAATATGTTTTGCTTGACAAATATCATCCTAAATCAAATTAATAAGGACGCACCAAGATATGACCTAGTATTAGGCAGGTCGTCAAAATTTTACTTCCCCATTTCATATAAACTGCATTTACATGCCCTTTGAGTTTTAGGTGGTGGAATGAGAAAACTCGCCAGGTACGCTTTTACAGTTTTTAGAGCTGTCTTTCTTGTACCTGCATACTGTACTTTTATACCTGCAAATTTTCATGCTCAACAACAATGTCACCCTGCGTGAAAACCAAAACCAAAACCAAAATTAAAACTAAAATCAACTAAGATAAAAATCACGTCTACAACATTTAAAATACTAAACAACTCAAAACTTAATCACAAACATCACACAAAACCATTATTGCAACTAAATTAAGATGCCTCTATTGGATGATCGGGAATTCCTCAGAGGAGGTAACCTACGTTTGCTAACGAGGCCTCCCACGGTTTAAATAAAATTATGGAAATCATTAAGTTGAGTTTAGTAAGTTCATTTAGACTAAGTGAATCCAAAAGAAAATAGTAGTGTCGGAACGAGGGAAACGTAGGATCCTAACCGGTGTCACTCTAATTAAAAAACATGCCCCCATAAAATTTAAAGAACTTCAACCATAGGGCCACCTGATTTGACATCATAACCTGACACACTAGAAAACTCAAACTCATCACAGTAAGGAGCTTGCAGCTAGCATGGTGGGCAACACGACCATCTTCAACAGAACAACGTGTCTTCCCTAGCTAAACCATTCTTCCTTCCTTAGTTATGAACAACAAATCCATTGGACTTCGAGGTTGCTTGCTTATGCAACGTAAATCCTCATATTATCTTTGGGTCTTTGTATAACTCTGCAATACATTATAAGTCTTAACTCATCTTAAGATTCTGAGGTTGTCATTTGTCACAACCTAAATCCTCACATCTTTCTGGCTATTTGTGTGATCGTTTCACACGAATGTAAGCCCTAACTAATAAAATTGACAGGATAAAACACCTAAATATTTCTCCTTAAAATTGAAGCCAAACATTTGGATAGCTTAGGAAGTCACTGAGGTTCTCCTCTGAGTCCATGACATCACCTAGTTCTTCCTTTTTTGGACTCTCCAACAAAATATTTACAAATTTGAACCAATCCCCTTTCACACCTCTACCTTTGATCTCTTTGAAAAGTCCTACCCTTTGAAACTCCTTGAAGATAATATTTCCTGATATTTATCGAGAGTCTTCTTAGATGACTTTGGTTTTTTAACATGTAATTAACTATAGGGGCTTGCCCTTATAGGAAGGATGTCTGAACCTAGCTTAATATAAACCCTATTTAATTCCTTATATTAAATAAGGGAACTTTTCGGCAAATACAAAGGTTTCGCAAACTAAACTGATGTCATATATTGCTTAGTTTATTTAATCGAGTCTTATCCTTAAGTCTTATGTTTATCCTTCAGGATAGATACAGGATTTGAGGTACACTGCTCTTTCATTTAAACTATGAAAAATATGGGGTCATTTTGATTTCATATTTTTCTAAAACTAAATATATATGTAAATTAAAACATCTTTCTGAAGCGGGCAACGTGATTTCGATTTTGGTGACCGGCAGCTTCTTACGGGCAACTCCTCCAACCAAAAATAGCACCGACAACTTCTGATAACTCCGCTTGGGACAAGTTTTTCTTTCTATATAAACAAGAAATATTATCTTCACACATCGATAATATGTCCATGTCCTTCTTGGACCAAATTACCCTTCTTATGTTGGCATACTTTACCCATTTCTGTCTTGGGAAAGTACGGCTAACTCCTTGGACTTTAGGACTATCTGTTCAACCATCTTTGAACAGAGGGGTTCAGAAAGCCATGAAGGACCCTTTAAATTTTCATGTGGGGTCGGACCCCCAATAGGTGTGTCGGTGGACTAGTTCCTCCTGGGCATTGTCTGCCACTAAATGGGTCCTGCACTGGCTCCTAAAATACTTCACATTTCTCTTCCAAATTTGATTTGCTATCTTGCAAATTAAACCAAATCGTGTTGTGTTGCGCCCACTTTAAAATTTTTTTCTTATATTAAATAAATTTTACACCTCTTGATTTTTCTTAAATAAAATTTTAAAGTACCATAATTTAAGATCCACTCGGTCCATAGATCAACCTCTACTTTCAGTGCTTGCACTAATAAATTACTAGGTTTTTGGCCATATAGGTAACCCTGAAAATTTCTATTTTCAAGGCTGCTGCAATGGCCTACCCAATGTTGACATTTTCCTGCAACCTGCCAACGAGCCACGAAGCCTGTAACCTCTCTCCTACCATCAGATTTGTAGTGATGAAGATCGCCGCATGGGAAATACAGGAACCGTCTACAAAATTCAACCTGAACTGCCTTCAAGACTTCCCTGCATGCAAGAAGTCTAAAACTATTGCCGTCATGGAACCTGTCAAACCTGCTAGCCCCGCTGGTAGCAAAGGGGAAAGAAGTAATGATTATTGAAGAACCGACTGAGGGATTAACTGTCCCACTAGCCGTGTTTGATATCAGA
Source organism: Phalaenopsis hybrid cultivar (assembly GCA_002079205.1). Lineage (NCBI taxonomy): Eukaryota > Viridiplantae > Streptophyta > Magnoliopsida > Asparagales > Orchidaceae > Phalaenopsis > Phalaenopsis hybrid cultivar. Next base: position 26,931 of record JXCR01126868.1, on the reverse strand, counting down.
TCATGCTCAAGGACTGTACCACTGACCCGAACCCAAAAAAAAGGAACTGTAATAGAAGGGTTTGGAGGGCCGTCAAAGCCCAGGCTCCTAAAAAGACACTCGTTCATCAAGATGAAAAAGGATTACCAGAAATTTATCTACTCATACGAGGGAGCAGATTCCATCCTCTGACAGATACCGATGGATATGAGAGTATCCGGAGAATCGCCGTAACATTACCACTACTTCATGGACATGGTGAGGAGAGAAAGAAGTTCACTCCTATCACCCGAGTTAGTGCAGTTTTCAAAAGGGTAGCTACCAAAGAAGGATGTCCAGTTAGTGAGTTTCTTAAACAAGTGGGAGATGCTATTTTCCCTCGCATGAAGAAGGAAATTTTGAAGGGTGTCAAGTCCGTCAGACAGTCCCACAAGACAAATGGAGTGCCCCTACTGGCATCCTCGTTTGGTTTTGTTTAGAGAACAGAGTTCATACCGCAGTAGTTACTATTGATTATACCGCCAGGAGGACCACAGACCATCGACCGGTTAAGTTGAGACTGGGTCCGAAAATCTTACCCGTCACCCATTATGGAGATATTCCTACAATCCCAAAGGTAAAGACAAGATGATTACCTGACACTGTAGTCGTTCTACACTACGGGGAGCATACTTTCCCTCAACATATCAATGTTTCTACTAATACACTAAGTCCTTAGACATCATCGTCACAAAAGAAAAAGGTATGGGTACCCAAGGCCACTGCACCGATAAAGTCCAGTGAGCCCATGGGACAAGAATAGGAGATGAAACTAGGGTCTGAAATATCTGACATCGTCACAACAATGGCCAGCGAGATGGAGGAACAAGTTGAGGATTTCCCCAGGGTCCTCCAGATCTTAAAGCGATCAAGGAATCAATAATTGAAGAGAAAGTTGAGAAACTTAGGATCGAGATTTCCGAGTTAGCTCGAGAACACTGAGTTTCCATCGATAGAGATGATGAAAATTTTGATTACAATGATTAATTGGAAGAAGATTTCATTGATTTCCATCTAATTGAAACAAGAACCACCACATCTGCAGGCGAGGCTCAGCCTCACACCGAAGAGAACGCCGTAGATGAGCTGCATAGGGCTATCCTCCTAAGGGATGAGATAGTTAGTCTACTAGAGAAAAGAATAGAAGAGATGACCGCAGCCATGACTTCCATGGCAACTATTCAGGGGCAATCACAAGCGCCGCAATTGGTTTCTTCAGAGATCAATCAGCTATTAACTATACACATCATAGATGAAACTAGAGAGGTTGCTTCAGCAAATAGAGATGAGCAACATAGAAAAGATTCTCCATTAGGTGTTATATCAGAAAAAAAAATTCAAGCAAATGGTTGAATAAGTGTGGTACGCCTTAACCCAATCTAAGGGCAGGGCATTGGTTCTAAAGGGTAGACCTTAGCCGGAGGAATTCGATGATGTGCCTTTCCCCAAGGGATTTATGGCCCCAAACTTCAAGATATTTGATGGTACTGGGAATCCCAGACATCATATAGCACATTTCTGAGCCAGCTGTGGCAACAAGAGATATAGCGAAGCTCTACTCTTCCAGTAGTTCATCGGCAGCTTGTTCGGAATTGCTTTCGACTAGTACGCTGACTTGCCCAACGAGTCAGTAAAACATTTTTTTGAGTTAGAATAATTGTTTGTGAAAAGATTTGTCAGGGCACAAGACCATGTGTCTGTTGGAGAGCTTATGATGGAAAAGCAAAAGCCTAGTGAAACTTTGGTGGACTATATTTTGAGGTGGAGAAACCTTAGCATGAAATGTGAACCCCAGCTATGAATACCTTGACAGGCTATATTTTGAGGTGGAGAAACCTTAGCATGAAATGTGAACCTCAGCTACAGGAACATCAAATGTTGAAATTCTACTCAAGAGCATTCATGGGCCAGTAGCTTTCATGCTCAAGGGACTCACCATTAATTCCTTCGAGACGCTACTCAGCAATGGCAGTAGTCTTCTAGAGGAAATAAAGCACATGGGGCCACATGAAAAGGCTAAGGTGACCAGTGTGTTTGAAAAGAAATCAGGATTAGTAGAAACCGTCGACAAAGAAAAGGAGCCGATGAAGATATATGCAGAAGTGCTTTGCCAATCATCGTCACAGTATGGTCAGAAACACAGTAGTCAATCCAACTACTGACCGACTCAAGAAGGATCACCTAGAATAGGGGATAGAAAAATGTCCCTGTGAGAACGACATAAAATGGTGTATTCTTTCAAATATGAAGCTATTTCTAAAATATTTAGAAGTGTGATGAAGAAGCCAAAGTTCATACTACCAAACCCGAAGAATCCCGAAGAGGTGGATAGGAAGAATGACCAAAATTATTGCCCAAACCACCGATTGCTTGAGCACACTATAGAAAAATGCTTCGTCTTTAAAGATTAGCTGGTGAGAAACCTTAAAGAAGGGAACATAATAATCCCGAAAGAATATTTAAGGAAACCCAAAAAAGGTTCCATAAATATGATTTCGACCGAGCCAATCTCCCCAATCGATCCGTATACTGGAACATATAGATGGAGTATAACTTCGGATCAACTCAGAGGGTCCTCAATCAAATACAGGATCCATCAAAACAATCATCTGCATATACCAGAGAAGAAGGATGGAATGAGGTCTGGAGCAGATCATCAAAGAAAATACTGAACAAGATCCAGTCTGCATTAAAACAAGCCTCCATTCAGAGTCTGCAACATACCAAGCCTGAGATGAATATTTCGTTAAGAGATCTGTCATCGTCAAGGACAAAGTAGAAGAAGAAAAGTGTCACTACAAAGTTGATAGAATGGGGGGTAAGATAGGGGCCTTTTTTACCAAATTAGTTGTCTCAGATTTGGGGAAGAAAATCCTCAAACCCTTAACCTTGTACGATTATCTTTTTGTCCCTCTGGGGTCTTATGAATATAATGATCGTGATTTCGGCTACATTTAAACTATTTCTAGTGATAACGTAACTGATTATGGCCAATCTAACTTCAATCTTGATCTCCAAAATGATCCTCAAATCGTACTCCAGTTTGATGAACTCGTTGTCAAGTCCAAAGAAGACATCAATGATACCATTTACAACAGCACTGAAAACGAGGAGCCAATTCTCAAGCATCACGACACACCGCTTACCATCAACTTAGATCTTTCCGATGAAGAGGAGGAGACACCGGAAGATTCAACAATACTATCTCAAGAAGAAGAAATCACAGAGGTTAACTTGACGAGTGGAAAAGTGTTACCACAAAGAACAACTCCAATAGACAAAGGAAAGCAGATAATGATTCGAGAGGAGATACCCCCACCTCCACCAGTAGAAGAACCACATGATCAAGACAAAATCATAGGATCATAAAAAGTAGATTACAATACGCTAGCTCATCTTTGGAAGTTTTCGGCCTGATTAAGCATCTACGATGCTCTGATCCTGTCACAGAAGATGAGAGAGTCTCTAGTTATGGCTTTGCTTAACCCAGAGATTTTCTTAGCTCACTTGGCCAGCACATCCTCAGATGAAGTTATTTCATTAAAAGAATAGCCTGGGTTAGCCTTCACAGATGATGACTTGCTGCTCGGTACCGCCGACCACAACCGTCCACTCTACATCTACATCAACATTGGCAGATTTGTGCTATCCAGAGTTTTAGTAGATCCTAGAGCATCTCTTAACTTGTGAGCCTACGAACATTGGCTTATTTGGATATTGAAGCTCAAGAGCTTACGACCGATTAAATGATGTTAAGAGGATTCAACCAAAAGGGAGAAAAAGCCCTCAGATCAATTACATTACTTATGAAGGTTGGAGAACTTGTGACAACCACTAAATTTCATATCATCGATGCCGAGACCTCTTTTAACAATCTGCTGGGTCGACCAAGGATTCATGAACACAACATGGTTCCATCATCTCTATACCAATGTATAAAATACTGCAAAGATGGTCAAGAAAATTGCATCAAAGGTGAATTACAACCATTTTTAGTGCATGAAGTTGGTATGCACGAAGTTGCTTCCTACTACGCACCTCCAAAGAGGACTATCTTCTCTCATGAAGTTATCACAAATGAAGATGAAGATTTAGAAGAATTACAAAGAGGAGGCCATTAAAATCTGCTTTAGCAATCTTCCACCACTCCCTTACAATGAGTTGATGGAGGTTCTTTTAGTTTGCGCACCCGAGGTTATGGCCGGGGACGTGAACAAGGAAGGATCAATTTAATTGTTGAATGGACTAGGCCAACCATCAACATTGATGATGAAGACAGTTCTGAAGATGAGATAATGATGACAAGATGGAAGAGACCTCAGTATGAGATATCCCTAGAAGATACAGAGAGAAGTGAACATGAAACAATGTATGATCGGATAAACCACTATGTGAATGCTATGACCCTTACTCCAATTCTCCCTTAAGAGGTCAAGGGTTTAGAGGTCAAGGAAGTCCATAAAGTTATTTCAAAGCCAATCAAATTTCATGTGCTTCTACCTCTACTGAGCTTGAAAAACATGTAAATTTGGATGATGATCATAATGAGCTAATGGAATTGCCTTTTGGTTACTTTTCGCCTTGTGTTCAAAAGTTAATTCAACAGACATACTTACCAAAACAAATGCCAAATGATAAATTTCAACTTTTTAAAATATTATGGAATGGTAAAAGTCGAACTCCAAATTCAAAAGAGGGTCTCTGATTTGGTACCGTTGGACCAGTCGATGATTCTGAATTTTGCATGATTGTTACTGGTGAGTCAGAAGAGGATTGCCTGGATATAGAGGATGACTCTAATGTTCAAACAATAGAAGTTGCTTCACCAGAAATTGAGGAGGAAATTAAATCTACCACTGATGAATTGAAAGAGATTAACCTCAGGACTAAAGAACAACTCCGAACTACAATTATAAGTTCTCTACTCAATGACGAAGAATCTAAAGAATTGATCAAAGTATTAATAGAATTCAAAGATTGCTTCACATGGAGCTACAGTGAAATGTCAGGACTGCCCGCAGAAGTTGTAGGTCATAAACTCGGGAAGGACAAGAATATAACCCTAGTAAAACAAGCTCCCAGGAGAATGCGCCTCAAATAGAGCAACAAGTCATCGCCGAGGTGAAGAAATTAATAGATGCTAACTTTGAGAAATAAGAGCAGTAGCCCAAATGGTTGGCAAACATTGTACCTGTTAAGAAGAAAAATGGACAGATCCATGTTTGTGTCGACTTCAGAGATTTGAATAAGGCATGTCCAAAAGACAAATTTCCACTACCGAGAGATGATGGTGGGTATCGCTTCAACACATGAAATTTTCTCCCTCATGGACGGATCGTCGGGATACAACTAAATCAATATTGCTCCTGAGGATGCAGCACTTACAGCTTTCAGAACACCGATCAGAATTTTCTGGTACATAGTGATGTCATTCGGCCTATTGAACGCCGGAGCAACATATCAGCGCACAATGACGAAGATTTTTGATGGCCTCATTCACAACCAAGTAGAATGCTACGTGGATGATTTGGTCATCAAAAGTAAAAAAAGAAATAGACCATTTGTATTATTTGAGAATCATGTTTGAACGGTTATGACTATATGACCTTAAAATGAATCCCTTAAACTATGCCTTTTACGTACCTCCGGGAAATTTTTGAGATTTGTTGTCCGTCATTGGGGAATCGAGATCGACCCAGATAAAATTGAAGCTATCTTGGAAATGCCTCATCATAAAACCTTGAAACAACTACGTTCCTTCCAGGGGAAGTTGGCATATCTGAGACACTTTATTTCTAATCTTTCAGGTAGGTTTCAGCCTTTCTGGGCATTATTTAAAAAGGACGAAAAATTCATTTGGGAAGAGAAATGCTAGCGGGCCTTTGAGGACGTTAAACAATATTTAATGCACCTTCTATCTTGGCAGCCCTATCCTAGGGAAACCGTTTTTACTTTATACCGCTGCCTTAGATGACTCTCTTGGAGCTCTCTTAGCCCAAGTTAGTGTTAGGGTAAACAAAATGCACAACTACTTGAGTCGTCGCCTAATACCAATGGAGATAAGGTATCAACCAATTGAGAAACATTTTCTGGCATTGATTTTGACCACCCAAAAGCTTAGACATTACATGCTTTCTCATAAGATTACCCTGATCTTGAAAGTTAATCTGTTATAATATCTGATGACCCAACCAACAATTTCCAGATGTCTAGCATGGTGGTCAAGGTTCTTATTGCAATTTGATATAACTTTTGTTCCCCTCTGTGCTATTAGGGGACAGATACTAGCTGACTTTCTCGCTGCACACCCACTGCCAAATGAAAATGAAAGTCAGCTACTAGTCTGTTATAGTATAAAAGATAAATGAAAATGATGAGTCCCCTACTAGTCTGTTATAGTATAAATGAAAATGAAGACTCAGCTGAGTCCTCTCTCAAAGATAAAAGCTCACCAGTCAGGGCTAAAAATGAAAATGAAGATCAAATGACTCGGGTATTATTGGTCAGCAATGATGTCTGACTGCATGGATACAACCAGAAAATGTCACGAATGTCAAGTGCATGAGGTGGTTTTACACCAGCCTTCGAATGTGCTACACCCAACTGTTGCCTCGTGGCCATTCTAGTGTTGGGGTACAGACATAATACGTTTGATAGACCCTCCATCTTCCAAAGGACACAGGTTTATACTTACCACTAAAGATTACTTCTCCAAATGAGTAGAGGCAGTACCGTTACGTGAGGTTACGACATAACACATTCTTTAATTTTTCAAAAGCGAAATTGTTTACTATTTCGGAGTATCGGGAATAATAATTTCCAATAGTGGGATAGCTTTCAAAAGCACAAAGATCAACAATTTTGTGAGAAGATAAGAGATAGACTAACTATACTCTATAATTTACTTTCCCAGAGTAAATGGTCTAGCCGAAGCTTTCAACAAGACATTGGTACGAATTTTTTAGAAAACATTGGATAAAAACAAAAGGGATTGACACAACAAACTATTAGAAGCCTTGTGAGCCTACGAGACGACTTTCAAGATTCCCACTTAGTGTACACCCTATATGCTCATGTATGGGTCCGAGGTCGTGCTACCGCTAGAAGTCCAAACACCATCTCTTAGAGTTGTTGTTGCCAACCAACTCACAACAGAAGAAAGTGCAAAACTCAGACATGAAGAACTGGAGAGTCTTGAGGGAAAATAACTAGAAGCACAACAACATTTAGAGCTTACCAGGCGAAGATGGTACAAGCCCATGACAAATTGGTCCGCCCAAGGGCATTCAAAGTTGGTGACCTCGTACTTGTGCTCAAAAGGCTTACTCTTGCACGCCGCAAAATTGGTGAAAATTTTGAGCCAACTTGGGAGGGACCATTTGTCATTGAAAAGGTCTACACAGGAGGAGTCCACCAGTTAGAGGACTTCCAATGCGAAAGACCTATGTTACAAATAAATGGATGATATGTGAAAACCTATTATGTAAGCTAATGTCGCTTGCCTTCTCTTGCTTTGAAACATTGAAAATTTGATTTTTTTGGGGTTATCTATGTGGTCAAATGTCTATGACTAAATCCAAATTTTGTAATTAATCTCAATAAAATAAAATTTTTGAGAAAATAATTTTTAAACTTCAATTTTTCTCCTTTCTAGTTTTGAACTTAATGTTCCACAAAAATATAACAAAATTTATATATAAGTAGACAATTCATTTCACTAAAATAAGCTAAACTTTACTTGAATAAATACTTTGTTTAATTCTTGCGCATGCCAAGTTTCAGTCCACTTACATTTTTCCTGTCATTTGCAGAAAAATGTCGGGACAGAGGCTGCTCTTTGCTTTCAAGGATGGTTGGAGCCTCGCACTGAATGAAGAAATGGCACCGCAAGGCGGTACCATAGTCTTTAACATGGACTTTAACCAAGTCGACATATACTACGAAGGTCATCTAATGAATGTTGTTAGCTGCATAGAAAAAGAGGGATTGCCTTCACTGCTGAGGATGACTGCCAGAGATAATGCATCACATAAAGGCAAGAATATGATAATAGAGCAGGATCCGATGGAGGGGCCCAACAGCCTGCCATCCAATGATAGCTACACCAACCGGAGACCTAGTAGCCACCAATAATGAATGACTGCTAGATGCTTGGCTTAGCAGGACGCAATACAAAAATGCCAGCCGCAAAAAATAGAGGGCTTTTCTACGAGAAGAGAGCAGACGTCAGAGAGAAACAAACAACTTACTCACCCTTATTCCTGAGGAGCATATCTATGATCAAGACATGAAAGAAACTTCTGTCAGCCTACTCACCACAGATGAAGAACCGGGGTTCGTCACAGAGCTAGAGACACCTTCAGCTTCAGATGTTTTATGCAAGGATTGCCCGATGTACAACGCCGAGATACCTGCAGGGACATCAGCCAGAGGGGCATTTGTAGAATGCCCGAATTACAATGTTCTACATTAACAATACTTCAGTACATTGTAAGAGTATACCTCCAGCACCAATGGGTCTCAAACTTTATATTTTATGATGGACGAGCCATACGTCCCACTGGGCATAGATCAATATATACCATGGAGCCAAGGGCCGTACATCCCGCTAGATGTCGAGTCTCGTATTTCAGATCAGCCAACGCCAGTTTAGGTTTCTTTCATTGTTCAGAGGGAGGAACGCCCACGACAGTTACCGACTTCTAGTTCGATGGAGTACTACAAAATAAGCAAAGTGAATAAAAGAGAATTTGAATTTTACGAAGAATTTTTCCTCAGCTTGAAGTTCCACATATTGGTCCTATCCTCTAGCACTTAGTAGGTGGGGTCACTATGGGAGAACTCAAGATGAGTCACCCTTTGGACTGCTGAACCTTAGGGTTGACTAGGTGTTGGTCTATTGCATAAGGCACTCACTTAAACTCACAATCACTCACTACCCTGAACCCAGAATTTCCTAACTTTGGTCCTTTGATACTTTTGGGAGACTCATGTAGGTGGTCCCCTAAACCCATTAGCCTTAGACTAGGGTTTGGCTAAGATCACTACATAGAGGACCCAAAATGGGGTTTCCATTGGTCCATGGCTTATTAATGGTGGTTGGGACTCCAACTCTACCGAGATACCCAACCGATCCTTTTGCACCTAAATTCCCCCAAATTACCTAGATACCCTTGGGACCCCAAATTTGGCCAAAATTCCCAAATTTACCCAATATACCCAAATTGGTTCAAAAATCATTTCAATCACCTTGAAAACACCCAAACTACCAAAAATCACCAAAATTGGCCAATTTACCAAAATGCCCCCTCCTCAACCCAAAATCCCAACAAATTTCAAAAATTCCCAAAAAATCCCAAAACCTCCCAAATATTCTCAATTTCATTTCTCTTAACTATCATGACCCAATTTGGTCAATTTGACCACTTTTGACCAAAACCCCCAAATTGCTCTTTAAAGGACAATATTTTCCCCAAATTACCTCAAATGCCTATCCAATTGGTCTCAATTTCCCCCAATTTCAATTCTAAACTCAAATTCACAATCAATGTGATAGAAATACACTAAATACAAGCTCAATTAGTCCATGATTTTAACCCAATTTTGATTTAGATCAAAACCCTAATTTTGGCCCCATGACTTGGTTCCACCAAATTGAACCAATGGCCAACTCAACTTGCCATAATTTGTGTTGAAAACCTTCATAATATTCCCATAGATCAAAATTGACCTTGAATTGGCCTTGTTAAATCCACAATTTCGTTTAATTTCAACATAAGTCCAAAAATCCCCAATTTTGCAACAAATTAGTCATGTCCTCAAACTTCACCAAATTGAGGGCTTTAACCCCAAACTTTCCCCTCCATGTCTTTATGAAAATTCTTTAAAATATCTCCCTTGATTATGTGCACCATTAAATTTGGACTTATCCCAAGAGTAACCCATTCTAGACCCATGGCTAGCCCAACATGCCTAAATTGACCAAATTTCAAAAAATCACTCAAATTGACCCTTCAATTGAACTCTAAATCACTTCAACCCTTCATCAAAGATCTTCTTAACAATCATCTACACAATTTTGATCAATAAATTGGGTCAATTGAGATGGCTTGCCTAGCCCAAACCCAAGTTTTGATCACTTGGACCCACATTGAACGCATGCACTAAAGGTGGCCTAAATATCCTAATGACATCAAATTAATGACTCCACAGCCATGAATTGGACCCTAGTGACCAGCGTAAACCTCATGGAACCACCTAAGTTAATCCATGGATAAAAGGTCCCCTAAATAAATGGATTTAATGTCATATTTTCTTAAGCCTTGGATTTTTTTGGCAAAACAAAGCCTAAAATCATTAAATTGTTGTGAGATATTCGAGAGCCAAATCAAGAGCCACCCCCTTAGTATTAAACCCAATTTAAAACTAGAGGCCACCTCATCCAAATTGAAGCTCAGAAACTCTCTGTTCTCCACCTAGACATCATATTCACCCCCAATTGACCATGACAACAAGCTTCAGGCCATTTTTATAAAATGCTCCCCTCTACGGCCATGGGGCGGGAGCTAAACATTCCTCTAATAGACTTCCCCGAAGTGATCCCAAAGCCTCTTTGAGACCTCCTTAGTGCAACCCAACCACCACATTTCCCTGAATCCCCTTGTTGGAGCCCAATTTTCGAGCTCAAAACCTTGCCTAAGACAGGATAAAGCTCTCCACACCTCTAAACTCAACCAAACTTAAATTAAACTCACCCACACCTTCACAACATTGAAGGAAGCTAAGGCCCCACCAAAGTTCCCTTCCATAGAGCCCCTAACATAGACTTTAATCAACACCTGAAATCAGCCTTGGTCAAATTTGGGTCTAGGCATTTCACCATAGCAAGAGGCTTAATCCCTAGCTTCTTTGGACCCCAACTAACGTGCTGAGACTCTCTGATCGAAGCTTCCCTTCTCAGAGCCAAGGTATTGAGTCTCTTTTCCTATCGAGCCTATTTGGATTCTACATTTGATTAGGTTTATTTAAGTTCGTAATTATCATATGGATATGTTCGTCTCACTTTGACGAGTCGAAAGGATCAAACCCAAGGTGATTTGGTTTAGTCTAGGTTGAGATCTTAGGGTTTTAGTGTGGACGGTCACGGGATCACTCTATCGGGGACGATGACACAGAGCAGTCTGATCGCGCGTGAATCAGATGGACGGAGGAGATCGAGCCAGACAGCGCTTCCTTACCTGAACCGTGGACCGAATCAGCAACTACATGGATGGTGGCGTCCAATAAGAGCGCGTCATGCATGCTTTCAGAGCTTCATAGGATACAGTCAGTGTTGCGCATTTAAATAGAAGAATAGGGATTTTCTTATTTAAATAAATAGCCCTAGCTTTAAAAATTCATATCATAGTGTAGAAAAATCATAAAAATAAAATAAAAATACCCTCTTGCTCAGTGAAGAGAGGAGAACAATGTGGAAATGATTTAGAGTCCATTTGATTAATATTTTATTTTAAATTAATTAAACATTTATTTGGATGTTTTGATTCTCCATGCATGTAGTAATATCACTATGACTTGAAATTTTAGCATGTTGTTGCCTCTGTCTTAGTAAACAACCTCTAATTTTTCCAAAGTCAAAGGAGGTTCCTAGACAAATATCCATATTTTTCAAGTTTATATCTTTTATCTGCATAAACTAATCATGATAATTAGCATGTTACTCAGGAAATTCCAAGAAAATTTTGGAAGGTTCACTATAACCAGAGGACCCTTGGAATTAATTTCATCAGTTAAGTCATTAAGAATACACTTAATCTTCACCAACCCTAAAACACAAATAAAATTAATTTTGAAAAATTAAAACAACAAAATGACTTAATTTTTTATCTCCATTATTGTTTGGGATCCAAAGAACTCACCATAAAAAATCCAAGCCATTTTGAGTTCATTTGGTAACTTAAGTTGATTTTTAAAGATAAATATCATTTTAGCACTTAAATGATTTTTAAAAAATCAAAATATAATTCAAAAATTTACAAAAACTTATTTTTTTCAATTCTTTGTGATCAAGGGTATTTTCTAAAAATAAAATGGCATTTAAAAGAAAAACTTATTTTTTAGCCTATTTTTAAATATTTAAATAATTAAAAATTACAAAAATAATAAAATTCATAGAAACGTTCTAAATTTCTTTCTATGCACTTAGGAACAATTAAAATATTTTTTCTGATTTTCTAAATAAAGATACTGAATTTTAAAGCTTAAAAATATTTTTTATAAGGCTAAAATGGATTTTCACTAAAAATAATTCCAATAAATAAAAAAAAACTCAAAAAAATATAAAATTTTCAAAAAAACAAAACTTAATTTTCCTCATTTAAAATATTTAATAATTATTAAATACCCTAGAACTTAAAATAATTCTTAAAATTCAAATAAAATTAAAAAAATCATGAAATTTGGTCCAAAGGCTTCTCTAACTAGGTCTACCTCCAGTAAAAATTTCAAGGGATTAGGATTTACCTTGGACAAGTTAGGAATTTTCTTTGAAGAATCCTATTTTTTGAATAAAAATAATTATAAAAATTAAATTAAAACTTAAAAAATCATTTCTCTTTTGATGTCTTAATTGACCCATGAATGAGGTAGGATAAAAATTTCAAAGTCATTTGGATTAAATTTGATAAATTATAAAGTGCTAGAGCCTTAAGGGCAAATGTGTAATTTTCGAAATTTAGCTTTAATTAACATTTAAGCTTAATTTAAGGAGGGAAATGGACAACCTCTGATCTTAATTTGGATGTTTGAAACACAAGGGGTTAATTAGTAGAAACCAACCTCACTATCTTATTTAAAAAGATAAATTAATAAATTTCTAAATTATTAAAATTTGGAAGTTTATTAAAATAAAATGAACTTAGTACTTAAGGGTATGACCTTCGAAGTCAATAATTAAATGATTTAATACCCCTATTTGATTTTCAAATGAAATTCAGATAATGAATCATAACCACCTAAAGCTTAACCTTTTCAAAACTAATTATGACACTCACCTAGGTCTTAAGGGCTTAGTAGTAATCTAAGTTAAATCAAGACTAATTAAATGAGAATTAGTAAGACAAACGCAATTAAAATTAAAACATTTTTTAAACACTACAAGCCCAATTAGGACCAAAGCCACCTCAACAGGTTCCCAAATGGAGTCGGATTGGGCATGGATGGTTCATTTGAAATATTTTGATGATACATATTTAATGATGAAGTCTATTTTTGAAAAATAATGGTTCATTGAAAATTTTTTTGTGAGATCCTTCTTCATTCATGAAAATCCTAGAGAAATTTTTTACATAAAAACAATGTCCGGTGACCCTTAAACTGTTTTAATATTCCTCATGTATAAATAGAATCATTATGTGATTTACAAAATGTTATCTTAATCACTCGATTTGCCTAAGGAGAAAATGATAATTTTATTTATGTTGATTGAAGCACCATTCATGCATGAAAATTTGAACTGAAAATGCTTTACGTAAAAATTGAATCATATGATCGTGGAACTTGTTTGGATGGTCTTTATATGTGAAAATAAACATCATTCAACCTTTAGAATGAATTTCAAGCCCTATGATAATTTAAAGCGAGAATGATAATTTCAAGTTATTCATTAGTTAATGCTACTTTTTAAGTCAACTTTAAGAATTGATTAAAGATTGCTATATTTAGTTTTATTTTGGTTTGATTGATTTTAATTTTTATTTAGTTAGATTTTAGTTTGGTTAAATTAGAGTTTAGTTAAGGATCTATTAGAAGTGAGGTTCAACTAAAAATAGGCCTAATAAAGGGTTGACTAAAAATTGAGGACAACACATGCATGGGCATCCAAACTTATCCTTTGAAAGGTAAGTGAAAGACTATGATGTCACGTGTACGAACACTCAACATCATTCAAGAACTCATCAATACGTAATTTTCATCATAGATACATTTTGTTGTACATCCATGTTCTTAAATTTTGGATGTTATTAGCACCCTACATATAGAGTTAAAGATGAAGAAATTTAACTTATTGGTTAAATAAACATTTTCCTACGTAGTTATTTTTGAAAATGAATCGATTTGACATGTTAGATAAATAAATACATATGTAATACCTAACTATTTCTTATCTCAACATAAATAGTGCATATATATATGTGTGTGTGTATATATATATATATATATATATAT
>JXCR01126868.1:0-12343 GCA_002079205.1 Phalaenopsis hybrid cultivar | reverse complement strand
TATATATATATATATATATATATATATATATATATATATATATTATGATTAAAAGGAAGGAGCAAAGCTCCATCTTCATTAGATTAAAAGAAAAAGGCAACAGAGTTACATGCAAAAAATGGGACCCCTAATTAAACAACAGGGTGAGCCCATCAAAATAAAGACCTATGAAAAAGATTATCTCACAAAAGGAATGGCTAAAAGATCCCCTTCCATGAATAACTTTAGTGGATGGGAAGGAGATTTACTGATAAGGGTATGATCAGTGTGAAGCCCCACTCTAGCTAACCAATTAGCAGGCATGTTACCTTCTTTGTGAATGTGAGAATAACTGATCTATAGGCCCTAATCCATTTATTGAATTCCATTAAACAAGTAAACCAGATGCCAAGGGTTGTCTCTTGAACCATTCATAATGCTACGAAAAGTACTTGAGTCTGATTCCACCCAGAGTTGATACATACTAAATCTTTTGGCAAGAAGAATGGCACAATAGATTGCCAGGGTTTCAACTTTCAGAGGGTCACTAGCAAAGGCAGGAGACGGAAAATATAACAAACAAACACCTCTACAGTCCTTGAAAACATCCCTCATGCCAGCATGGGGATATAAGAAGCCGCCATCTGTATTAACTTTCACCCAGCCCTTTTGGGGAGAGCCCTTTTGGGGAGAATGCCACCCCACCAGAATGGGCTTAACAGGAATGGAGGTACCCACATCACCATGAGATAATATCTCTAGAAATTTCTTATGTTTATAGAGTTTCTTTACATATGAAATACTATTTTGAGCCACTTTCTTTACCCCTGAAGAGGCTTCCTCAAATTTCATCTTATTCCTTGCCATCCACACAAACCAAGCCACTATGCAAGGCAGCACAAAGATTTTTCCAATCTGTCAATCTTTCATCACTGAAAGAAATCTCCCCAAGATAGATTCTGAATAGGAAGATTAACCTGATTCAAAATAACCTCCCAAATCTGCTACGGAATGGAACATTTAAAGAATAGGTGGTTCACAGATTCCTCTTCAAACATGGAAAAAGCACAGCATGAGGGACCCCTTAATCCTTTCAATTTTAGAATATCATTAATGGGAGGAAATTTATGAAAAAGTCTGCAGCAAAAATTTACTCCACACCCTAGAACCTTATTCCACAGCCTGATGAGGGAAGAAAAACACCCCAATAATGACCCTTTTTAACCACTATATCCTTTTTAGATGGATCTATGGAAATTTTCTGAATACTAGCAATCTGAGAAGTTTCACATACATTTTAAAGAGCTTCAATATTCCAACCCCCATTCACCCAAAGACCAGCCACTTGAATAGAATCATCTAAAGTATTTGAGGTACCATGGTCTAATCTCCCATCAAGGGTCCAATTGTACAACCAGAAGTTAATTTTACCTTCCTCCACCTCCTAAATAAATAAACCTTCAGCCTCAGTCCTTACCTTCAGCATCTTGGCCCACATAGTCGAATCACCAAATTTCCTTTAAACCTTAGTTGGATGGTTGTATTTACAATACTTTCCAATCATAAAGACAACCTAGAGAGAAGCTTGACCTCTTAATTTTATCCAAAGTTTACATAAATTAATATGTATAAGATGAGAGAAACTTTTGAATCCTAGGCCACCAGCCTTTGTGGCCTTACAAACCTTATTCCAACTAGTATAATGCATTTGTTTCCTTTATCTAGAACACAAGAAATGGTTAAAGATCCTATCCAAGCTCTTTTGTATAGACTTCTTCATCCCTGCCATATGTGACAAATAAGCAGGAATAGTTGAAAGAACACTTTTCAGTAATGTTACTCTACCCCAATTAAATAGATAAGAATTCACCTAGCATTTTAGTTTATCCTGGATTTTCTCCACAATATGATCAAACTGTATTTGTTTAGTTCTACCCTTTACTGGGATTGCACCCGGGTATTTTAGAGGTAGTTTGCTGACACTAAATCCAGTAGTTTCAAAAAACCAGTGTCTAATAGCAGGTTTAATTTTGTGATTGAACACAACCACATATTTCTGGGTATTCAAGATCATACCAGAGCTCCTTTGAAACTTATCTAAACATTTGAGAATAGATCTTATAGCAGGCTTGGTTGCTTTAGAGAAAACATTAATATCATCAGCAAAGGCAAGGTTATTAATAATCAAATTGGACCTGTGGCTATATAAAGAGGGTGGAGCCTTAACAACTACCTCATTTATCATTCTAGATAAGCAATCAAAAGCTAGAATAAAAATTGATGGAGATTGTGGGTCACCTTGCTTGATTCCTCTCGAAACACTGAAGAAACCAGGGTAGCATTAATTGATAAAAACATATTGATAATTCTATGATAGCCATCTACCAATAAAAGAATTGAAAGAAGTAGAGAATCCTCTAGCAGTGAGAACATCCTGAATAAAACCCCAGCTAATAGTATCATAGGCCTTCTAAATGTCCAATTTGAAGATAGAATTTCCCCCTATACAATGTCTATCCAGGTCCAAAACAAGCTCCTGAGCTAATATGACATTATCCACTACACTTCTCCCTTAAATAAATGTAGTTTGATTCACACTGATAAGCTGATTAAGATGGGGTTGTAATTTATCTGCAATAATCTTACTGATGACTTTGGAAAGTACAGAAGTCAAGCTGATAGGTTTGAAATGTTCCTATTTAAACTTAGCTTTATCCTTTGGAATCAAAGTTATGGTCGAAGAGGTAAAATATTTAGGAAGATCAATTCCCCAAAAGAACCATTGAATAGCCACAGTGACATCTTCCTTAACAATATGCCAAGCTTTCTTATAGAAATAAGTTGTAAAACCATCAGGACCAGACACTCTAGAATTATCTATTGAAGATAAAACCTCCCAAATTTCCTTCTCATCAGGAACAACAGTAAGATCCAACTTTTTTTTGTATTCCACTTCCTTCCCAAAAACATCTTGCTAAATAGGAAGCCTACCCATCTGAGGATGATTAAAAAGCTCCATATAATAGTTCACAGCACTAGAAGTAATCACATCAGCACTATCAATATAAATACCAGTATGATCAAGAATCTTATGAATAGTATTACACCTTCTCTTGTAATTAACACAAGCATAGAAAAATTTAGTGTTTTCTTCCCCTCACAGAATTTAACCTTAGTTGTTGTCTAAGCATAGAATTCCTCCTGCATTGATATGGCCTCCATTTAATCCTCATTAGCTGTAAACAGTTCAGCACTAACCTCCTGATTCAATTCAAGTAATTGCTCCCACTTAATCATAGAATCTTCAGCTTCCTTGACCGTACCATTAACATCCCCAAAAACACTCCAATTTCATTGTGACAGTTGTTTACCCATCTTCTTATGTAACGTCCAGAGCTTGATCCAAGAATTCTGATGGTTGCAGTCCTTCCAAGCAAGTCAAACTTGATTGAGTAAATCACTGTGTAGAGACCACATATTCAAATGCCTGAAACAAGACCCGCTCTTAGTAGGGGAGGCAGCAATTGTAATCAAGAGAGGTTTACGATCTGAACCACTCATTGTCAAATGTTGCAGAGAAGTGTGAAGAAACTCTTTTAGCCAAGCATCATTGACGAGAACTCTATCTAGTCTTTCCCATACATTTCCTCTTCTCCAAGTATATTTGGTTCCAAGAAGCCCCAAATCAAAAAGACCTGCCCTCTGAATTTTTTCAATGAAATAGCTGATAAGATTCAAATCAGGTAATCTACCCCCTTTCTTTTTATTAGGAGATGCCACACAGTTAAAATCACCCCCCACTAGCCAAAAAGTGCTCTAATTACTGCTGATATCCAGCAACTGACTCCACAAATCATGTCTAGCCATTGTTGAGCATCCTACATAAATAAAAGTGGACAAACCACTAAATTACCCCAAAGAAAATCTCAAATGAAGAAACTCTCAATTGTCCTTGATGATAGAACAATTAATTTCATTTTTACAGAAAAGCCAAATTTTATTACTCATATTGGTGAAAAATTGAAATCCACAAAATTTTTTGGTAAATCTTTGAAGAAGTTTAGAAACCATAATAGCAATAATCCAAAATTTATGCATCCTATTAAGAGCAAGAATTCTTTTAAGGGATCTAGGATGAGCAAATCCCCTAACATTCCGACAAAGAAATTTCATCATTCAAAGGAAGTGGGTTTCCCTCTCCTTCTAATTCTAACCCCAATATGAGCTTGTTCAAAAGTACCCTCCCCCACTGTGGGAGGATTGAAGACCAAATTCTTTAATTCCTGCACAGTCTTCTTTTTTTTTTAGATTTCTAGATTTGCTAGTCCTCTTCTAAGGCCACATTCATATTTTTGATTAAATTATCATCCAGATAACCTCCCCATTGAGCTTCTCTATCATTTTCCTGAGACACCTTCAAAATAGGTTTGGTAACCATCTCCTGATTAGTAATAACCACCTCACTGAGCACAGTGTTAGTGATAGGTTAAGCACAATCCATAGAGATTTCATTAGTTCTAATTGTTCCCTGATACACTAAAAATATATGCATTTTTATACCCATATTTAATACCTATTTTTGGTGATATTGCACTTTAATGGAAGGTATTATGATATTTTCTTGCAGGTCATTGATTTTTAGGTCTTAAAGGAGAAATGAAGCAAAAAGGACAAAATTTGGACTCAAAATGACATTTTTGAGGAAATACTCAGCGTCGGCAGCGCCAAGGTCAGCACCGAAAACACTGAAAAACCAAAAGCTGGAGGATTTTTACTTAGCGCCGATGGCGCCAAAGGCAGTTCAGACTCTGTTTCTAGAAGTTTCAATGTGTTTAGATGATATTTTAAGAGTTTTTGGAGGCACCTCTTGGAGAACCAACTTTAGGCTTTATTTGGGCAAGAATTTTATCAGAAAAGGGGCTCCTCTACGTTCATTTTTCGCTCTACAACATTCCATCACACTACATTTCCATAATCCATCTTCATTCTTCCACATATTGGAGTCAATCAAGTAATTTTGCTTTCATAGTTTAGAGTTTTTGTGGTGAGATTTAGTGTGAAACTTTTTTTAAGAGTGTTGGAGAAGGAGAAAAGTGAGAGAGTTCTTCTCCTCGCATTTCTAAGGAAAGTGTACAAAGGATTTGCTTTGAGAAAGAGTTCCAGTTAATTTTGTTTGTTTATTTATTGTTGTATGATCTTTTTTTTATATATGAAATTTCTATTTTGTTGTATCTTTCTCATGAAGACTGAGTAGTTTCCTCTATCTTCCCCTTACTCTGAGATTTGGAGAATTGAAGAGATAATATGAATGTACCATAATTAAGATATAAAATAAATTGTGATGATTTTTCAACTCTGAACTTAATTTACTTTTCAATTGGGCCAAATAATTTGTTAAAATATGTTGTGACTCATATGATCCGGGAAATGGAGTATGTTTTCTACAATAGAGTGATGATCATATTTAATTTCATGAAGGAGAAATTTGTTCATGAAATTAAGTGTAAATAAATAGGGAAATATTCTTTATTGGGTGTAGAATTGGAAAATTTTTATTCATGGAATTAAGTGTAAATAAATAAGGAAATATTCTTTGTTGGGTGTAGAATTGGAGAATCCTTAGGGTCCCCCAATTTGGTCTTAGTGTTTAAAAACTAAAGCGAGAGTTAGCCTTCAGGTGAAGGGAAGTAGATAGGTAAATATTCTTTGTTAAGTGTAGAATTGGAGAATCTTTAGGGTGACAGACTAAAATCACCAATTTTGTCTTAGTGTTTAAAAACTAAAGCGAGAGTTAGCCTTCAGGTGAAGGGAAGTGGGAGCTATGGACTGGGAGCCAGTATCCTCCTAGCCTAGCCACAAATTTAGGGACTAAACTTAAGATTAACCAATGATTTTCTATGCACTGTATCGGGGTAGAGAGTTAAAATTGATCCTTTTTAGAACAGTACATATTATTGTTGACCTCATTTTTGGTTGAGGTTTAGTTTTTTCTCTTTAGTAGCCTAGGGTCTAGCCATAAAATTTTTCCTGTTGACTATTCCTAGAAAACTAGACATGTAACCCTCACCATTAGAAATTCCAAACTCTTCTCCACTCAACTTGAAGTTCAACATATTGCTCTCAACCTCTAAATACTTAGTAGGTGGGGTCACTGTGGGGGAAACTCAAGATTAGTCACCCTTAGGATTGCTGGACCTTAGGGCTGACCTTGGGTGTTGGTCTGGAGCTAAGGCACTCACTACAATTATCTGCACCCACAGTCACTCACAACCCTGAACTCAAATTTCTAGTCTATATCCTTTGATCTTTTGGGATACTCATGTAGATGGTCCCCTAAACTTACTAGCCCTAGGGCTATGGTTTAGCTAAGACCACTATGTAGAGGACCCAAAATGGGGTTTCCATTGGTCCATAGCTTATTGGTGATGGTTGGTACCTAAAATATACCAAAATACCCATCTTGGCCTTTTACCCCTAAAACACCTCCAAATTACCAAAATACCCCTCCATATCTCAAAATCCAAAAAATTCCAAAAATTCCCAGAAAATCCCAATAAATCATAAATATCCCCAATTTCATTTCTGTCAACTACCACATGAACCAAATTTGGCTAATTTGATTATTTGTAACCAAAATCTCCAAATTGCCCTTTAAAAGCTCAAATTTCCCTAAATCCAACTCAAATGTCCATCAATTTGATCTTTATTGACCCTAATTCCAATCCTAAACTCAAATTCAATTTTTATATGACCAAAATAAACCTAATACAAGCTCTACTGGTCCATGATTTGAGCCCAATTTTGATTTGGGTCAAAGCCCCAATTTTGACCACATGACCTAATCTCACCAAATAGAACCCATAGTCTAGTCAATTGGCCTCAATTAATGTTTCAAAATCTTTATAAAATTCCTATACATCAAAGTCAACCAATTGGCCTCAATTAATGTTAAAAAATCTTTATAACATTCCTATACATCAAAATCAACCATCAGCAATTGGCCTCAATTAATGTTGTAAATCTTTATGAATTTTCTATACATCAAAATCAACCATCCATTTGCATGTTGAAGTCTCAAATCCATTTGATTTTGGCCTAAATCCAAAATTCCCAAATTTAGCCCCAAATTGGCTAAGTCCATCCATTTGATTTTTGGCCTAAATCCAAAATTCCCAAATTTAGCCCTAAATTGGCTAAGTCCCCAAATTTCACCCATTTGATTGCCTTAACGTCCAAATTAGCATCCAATTAATGTTGAAAACTCTTCATGAGGTCCCTATTGACCATTTAAAGCAATCAATTTGGACTTGGCCCAAGGCTAACCCAAGCTAGACCCAAGCCTAGCCCAACATGACCAAATTGATTAAAGTTCAAAATTCCTTCAAATTGACCCTTCAATTGGACTCAAAGCCACTTCCATCATTCACCAAAGATGTTCTTTATGATCATATACACCAAAAAAAACAATTATTTGGTCCAATTGACTTGGATAACCTATCCCAAACAAAAGTTTTTGTCATTTGCACCCACTTGGACACATGCACCAAATGTGACATAACCACCCTAAAGTCACCAAATTAACTCCACCACAGCCATTAGTTGGACTTAGTGACCAGTCTATCACCAAATTAACTCCACCACAGCCATTAGTTGGACTTAGTGACCAGTCCAAATACCATGAAATCACCTAAATTAACTCCACCACAGCCATTAGTTGGACCTAGTGACCAGTACAAACACCATGAAACCACCTAAATCAAGCCATTCAAGCCATGAACCAAAGGTCACCCAAATTAAGGGATCGACTTAGTGACCAGTCCAAACACCATGAAATCACCTAAATCAAGCCATGGACCAAAGGTCCCCCAAAGTTGGACCCATGCACTAAATGTGACTTAACCACCCTAAGGCCACCAAATTAACTCCACCACAGCCATTAGTTGGACTTAGTTTCCAAACACCATGAAATCACCTAAATCAAGCCATGGACCAAAGGTCCCCCAAATTAAGGGATCTTATTTTCCATGAAATCACCTAAATCAATCCATGGATCAAAGGATTTCCAAAAATTCACATGCTTAAGATATCTTTGCCAAATCAAAGCACATTTGCATTAAATTAACTCCACCACAGCCATTAGTTGGACCTAGTGACCAGTACAAACACCATGAAACCACCTAAATCAAGCCATGGACCAAAGGTCTTGAACTTAGTGACCAGTACGAACACCATGAAATCACCTAAATCAAGAAATGGACCAAAGGTTGCAAATTAAGGGATCTTATTTCCAAAAATGCACATGCTTAAGATATCTTTTCAAATCAAAGCACATTTGCATTAAATTGTTGTGATGGATTCCTCTAGGTTCCCTGAGCTCCTAACCACCTCCCCCTGGCCGGCAGACCATCCTAGTGGCTGAAAAAGCCCAAAATCAAGAGCCACCCCCATGGCACCTCACCTAAATCAAACTTAGAGGCCGGCTTATCCAAATCAAACTATGGAGCTCCTCTGCCCTACACCTAAGCACCACATTACACCTCCTAATTTGTCACGACATCCACCATAACCCCATTTTTATAAAAGGCCACCTCCATGGTCGTTAAACAAAGTGCTGAAATTTCCTTAGAGAGGCCTCTGCAAACTTCACACAGAGCTTCCCCAAGATCCCCTCAGTGCATTCCAACCATTTTCCCTCACCCATTCTCATTACTGGAGATCAACTTTGAGCTTGAAACCTTGCCGGAAATCAGGACAGAACCCAGTACACCTCCATAGTCCATCAAACACAAATTAACTTCAGCCACACCTTCACAATAGTGAAAAAAGCTAAAGTCCCATCAAATTCACTATCCATAGAGCCTATACCATAGCTCTAGACCAACACCTGAAATCGAGCTTGGTCGAATTCAAACCTAGGCCTTACACCAAGACCAGGGACTCAATCCCTAGCTTCCTTGGACCCCAACGAACGTGTCGAGCACCTCTGATTGAAGGCTCCCTTCTCAGAGAAAAGGTATAAAACTCCTCCTCCTCCCGAGCTTATTTTGATTCTCCATTTACGTAAGCTTGATTTCATGGTACATTAACTGTATGGATGTGTTCGTCTCACTTAGACGAGTCCATAGGATCAAACCCAAAGTGATTTGGTTGAGTTTAGGCTGAGATCTTAGTGTTTTAGTGTGAACGGGCACGGGATCATTCTATCGAGGATGATGACAGGGAGCTGTTTGATCAAGCATGTATCAAACTGACAGGGGAGATCGAGCCGGACAGCGCTTCGGGTCATAAACAGCGGGCCGAGTCAGCAAGCTACGTGGACGTGGGCGTCCAACCAGAGCGCACCACACATGCATTCCGAGCTGCCTAGGATTTATTCAGCACGCGCTATTTAAATAGTTAAATAGGGCTTTTTCTTATTTATTTAAATGCACTTAACTTAGAAAATTTATAACTTTGTGTAGAAAAATTTAAAAAATAAAATAAAAATACCCTCTTGCTCAGTGAAGAGAGGAGAACAATGTGAAAAAAATTTCATGTCCATTTGATGCATATTTTATTTTTAATTAATTAAACACTGTTTGAGATTACTTGATTCTCCATGCATATTAGCACATCACCTTGGCTTGGAATTTTGACATGTTGTGGCCTCTGTCACGGGAAGTATTCTCTGATTTTTCCAAAGTCAGAGGAGGTTCCTATACAAAGACGCATATTTTTCAAGTTATTTCATATCATTTCTTTAAAATAATCATGAAAATTAGCATATTGATTATAAAATCCTAAGAAAATTTTGGAAGTTCCACCATGACTAGAGAAACCTTTGAAAATAATTTCATGGGTCAAGATATCCTTAAATTTTACAAACACTAAATCACTAAGATAATTAATTTTGAAAATTTTAAATATTTAAATGACTTGATTTTTTATCTCCACCGTGATTTATGATCCATAGAACTCATCATAAAAGTTTCAAAATATTTTAAGTTCATTTGCCAACTTAAGTTGATTTTCAAAGATAATTACCACTTTTAAAACTTAAATGATTTTTAAAAATCAAAATATAACACAAAAAATCATGAAATTTAGTTTTTTTGAGTTCTGTATGTTCAGGGGTACTTCTTAAAAATAAAATGATATTTAAAATAAAAACTTGGTTTTTAGCCTATTATAAATATTTAAATAATTAAAAAACTATAAAAATCACAAAAGTAATAAAACTCATGGAAATGTTCTAAATTGTTTCCTAATCACTTAGAAATAATTAGAATATTTTTCCTGATTTTCCAAATAAAGATTTTTAATTTCAAAGCTTAAAAATAATATTTAAAGGCTGAAAATGAGTTTTTCACTAAAATAATTCTAGTAAATCAAAGAAAAATAAAAAAAATGTAAAATTTGCTCCACTCGGTTCTCTGACCTTAGAAAGATTTTTCAAAAATACAAAGTTTAATTTCATCATCCAAAATATTTTATTTTTATTAAATAACCCATAACTTAAAATAATTCTAATAAATCACAGAGAATTCGGGAAATTATGAAATTTAGTTCAAAGGCTTATCTATTCTAGCTCTACCTCCAGTAAAAATTTCATGGGATTGGAATTTACCTTGGTCAAGTTAGGAATTTTCTTTGAAAAATCCTGCTTTTGCATGAAAATAATTACATAAATAAAATTAAATTTTAAAAAATCAAATTTTCTCCTCTGATGCCTTAATTGACCCATGAATGAGGTAGGATAAAAATTTCAAAGTCATTTGAATTGAATTTGACAAATTATGAAGTGTTAGAGCCTTAGGGTCAAATGTGTAATTTTGGAAAGTTAGCCTTAATTAACATTTAGGCTTAACTCAAGGAGGGAAAATGGGTAACCTCTGATCTTAATAAATTTATTGATGCTTGAAATGAAAGGGGTTTAACTGGTAGAAACCAATCTCACTTTCTTAATTAAGATTAATAAATTTCTAAATTATTAAGATTTGGAAGTATATTAAAATTAAATGATCCTGGACTTAGGGGTATAACTTTTGAAGTCAATAATTAATCAATTTAATACCCCTATCTTGATTTTCAAATAAAATCCAAATTATGAATCAAGACCACCTAAGGTTTAACCCTTTTCAAAACTAATTAAGACACTCACCTAGATCTTAAGGGCTTAGTGGTGATTTAGGCTAAATTAAATATTGATTAAACAAGGATTAGAGAAATAAGCATAGTTATATCAAATATCCTTGAAATACCACTAAGCCCAATTAGGATTAAAAATTTGGCTAAGTGTTCAGATTACACTAACTTGCCCAAACACCACTAAGCCCAATTAGGGTTAAAATTTGGCTAAGAGTTCCAACAACACTAACTTGCCTTACATCCTTGAAACACCACTAAGCCCAATTAGGATTAAAATTTGGCTAAGTGTTCAACTTACATTAACTTGCTTCTTCAAGGGTCTTCACCCACATAATTCTTAAATTGAATGACAAATGATAATTACCCCTTTCTTAGGGATAATTGAGACATCAATGTTCGCTAAATTTCATAAGTGATAATTACCCTATTCTTAGGGATAATTGAGACATCAGTGCTCACTGAGTAATACAGCACAAGTGATAATTACCCTATTCTTAGGGATAATTGAGACATCAGTGCTCACTGAGTAATAAAGGTATTTATAAGATGAACCATTAAGAAACATAATAAGTTTAAATGGACTTGAGGCTTTTCACTAATTGGTGAGAGGGAGGCATGGATCTGCTTCCCCCTCATTGTTGGATACCTCAGAGACCTATTAAACTTAATATTCTTCGCTCAATGAAATCATCCTTAAATAAACTTCTAAGGACTCACCAAGATATGACATAGGGTTAGGAAAATTACCAAAACTTTACTTTTCATGCTCTTCATAAACTGCCTTAACACGCATTTCAAGTTTTAGGTTGTGGAACGAGAATATTCTTCAGGTACACATTTACAGTTTTCTGCGTTTTCTTTCTTGTACTTTCATACTGTATTTTTCATACTGTACTTTTATACCTACAAATTTGCATGCTAAACAACGATGTCACCCTGCATGAAAACTGAAACTATCAGGATAACCACACAACCAAAACCATAACCCAAAACCAAAATTAAAATCGAAAAGATTAAACTCACCGCCACAACATTCAAAATATAAAACAACTCAAAATTTAATCACAAACATCACACAAAAATCCACAACTTCAAATAAATTAAGTTGTCTCAATCGGATGATCAGGAATCCCTTGGAGGAGGTAACCTACGATTGCTAACGAGGCCTCCCACGATTTAAATGAAATTATGGAACTCATTTAGTTGGGTTTAGTAAGTTCATTTGGACTAAGTGAAT